>BPLR01000694.1:0-36814 GCA_021605095.1 Caerostris extrusa
AAACCTATTTACAAAACAGAGCAATATGGTTAGGTGATGGTTAATGAGTATGTCTCCCCGGACGATGCAATACAGGCCTTACAACGCCTAGCCATGCTGAGTCAAATTATCAGTCTGATCTGGGAATATTACACACTCATCAAGCAATGCCCTCCGAAGTTCCGCTTAACAGGTGGGAGAGGTTGACGGGCTGCAATTCGTCGGCCAAGCATATCCCACACATGCTCTATTGGATTCAAGTCCGTGAGTATGCTGGCCAATCCATACGGTGTGATATCCTCCAATTGAAGGCATTCGTCACAATGTTTTGCACGGTGAGGACGGGCGTTGTCATCCATAAACAGAAACTCAGCACCCATGGCGGCCTGAAAAACTTACGTACATGTTGTTCCAGAATGACATCCCGATAGATGGACTGTCATCGTTACACTCTGAACATGCAGGTCAGTTCTGGAACCAAGAATAATTCCTCCCCCAAACGAGCCATCCTGCACCACCGTAACGGTGTCGTTCAATGGTGTTCTCTTGGTGGTAACGGGTACCTGTCTCTCCATCTACTCATGCTGTAACATCTACTCACATTACCATCCTCCTGAAATCGTTGCCAAAGCCTGGAGATGACACTCTGGGCGAAATTCCAAGTTCCTCGGATACTTCAGCTGGGTACGTCCACATTCCAGTCGTCCGATAATTCTACCACGTAAAAATCATCCAAATGCTTCCTTTTGTGCCATAACTATGCGGTTATTGCACTGAAAGGCTTTTAAAGCGCTTGTGAACAATTTTACTTCTTTGCCACCATTCCTTATATACCCCTCTCTTACACTCTCGTCATTGTGACGTACTATCCGCGCCATCTGGTGGTTTCCTGTAACGCATATACTTCTTCAAGATAATAAGGTGTGTGTGATAATTCTACAGGTGAAATTTTTATTTTAGAGTTCAATTTTTGTGTGATTCTGAATTATCCTTAATTTATGGGTATGAGTGTAGTAGTCATTAATTTGAAAACAAGTAGACACGAAACAGAATGTTAATGATATCCTTCACCATCATTATGGGTATATTTGAAAGTGTTCTCATCAATGGATTGTACTGCCTGTTTTGAAATTTACCCGCTTATTTTACAATATACCTCGCATATGTGGGGCAGTTAACCCAAAACGTTTTCTGGAAGGCATTAAACTGCTTTATCCTTGCGATTAATGCAACAGGTTTCTCATACTGCATTCTTGGTGACCGTCCTACCAGCAGCAATTCATCCATATTAGTGATGAATAAAAGTTAGAGTTATTATTGCAACAAAAATTATTTCTCCTGTCAAAGAAACCTAACCATACTTCAATAGAGAGAATTATGAACAGAGAAAAGAAATTTACACATGCATGTAATCCATCAACAATTAACCGATTCTTTCATCGATATCTCACAAATTGCCAACTTTCTTTTATATTCCTTCAAGGCCTAAAGTGATAAAATTCTTTGACGGAAGAAAGGCAACATCAAAATTCAGGTGAACACTAAGCTAGTCAACAGATTTCTTAACAAAGGATTAGTATAATAGACACACGTATTCCCTTATCTGTTTAATCTTGTCAAACTGTAGGAAATATCTTAACAATACACTCGCAACAATACGCTGGTACAGCGTCAGAATATAATTCAGTTTCGTAGAAGATTTTTATCAGCTGTAAAAATTATTCGAATTAGATATTTGTGACTAAGGCGTGTGACTGAGCTTCACTCCCACATGAGTTCCGTTAAGAACAAGGTTTGCAACTCAAAAAATTCTTTTATTGTAATTTTTATCTCGTTATATTATTTTGTTGTCATTATTATTGATGTAATTATGTTTATCAATGCTGCACTGTAATCAAACAATAGGTTATTAGAAACTGAAAAACTAAGATCAATATAAGACAAGTTAAAAATATACATTTGCGCCCTGTGCACATAGGGGATGAATGATAAATAATTAACAACTTCATAAAGCCAAATATCAAGTTCAATTAGTTAACTTCGTGTTCTAGTTAGGTAAAATCCATAAATTTTTTACAGGCAAACTTCATGTATTGGTGTGTTTTAGTAAGAAAAACTCATATATCTACCTAACTGAAAAATTACTAAACTTTTAAAACAACAAACTTTCTCTGCTTTAAATGTCAGTAAATGTTCTGCTGAAATTTTAGACAAATCTGCTTGTTTGGATTGAGTGACTGCAGAACACGTCAATAACACAATTGAACCTTCATCTTTCTATACGTTAACAAGCCACACTCCACGTGTGGTAGTATATGTTAATAAATAAATACGTAAATTGTTTCAGTTCACAACAAAACCTCTCGAAAAGAATAGTGAAATATCAAATCAAATCAGTCTAAATCTAGAAATAAATTTTCAAAAAGATAACATAAAAATTTTATTCACATTAATTAAAATCAAAATCAAAACAAAAAACAAACACAAAAGTAGTGTTTCAGGACAAAGCAATTTACAACTGAAAGAAAATCAACATCAGAAATGTTTCAGAAATATTTCTGCTGCCATTCTCGCAATTATTTAAAACTTCTACTTCGTTTTAATTAACTTGACATCCTCGATTATTGACTTTTTACCCTTCTTGGCCGACATAATTCGCTTCATTACTGTTAATGAAGTGAGTCCATTTTTCTTTTCTTTTTAAAGTTTACATGACGACGTCGGAACTTTAACGCAAATAAACAAAAAATAAATAAACCCCATTGCAGTGTTTCATCTTCTTTGGCAACCCACCTCCATCTGAACATCACTTTTATAATTAATTAACACTAATGAATACGTTTTGAGTGAGTGGTTCGGTGCATTTAATAAAAAATGGCTGCAAAGCCACACACTCATACAGAGAAATGTGATGGTTATAAAATTTCGAGGGGAGAATTTTTGTGAAGAATGGTTACAATTTTGTTTTTTTTTCTCACCCACCAGTTTTAATTTGTCACGAATTTCACTTTTGAAATGAAAAGAATATTTTCAGAATATTCCTTTTCAAAAATTCCGCTACATTTAACATTTAAGTAGGACACTTTCCGCATAGCCCCAAAATAGAAACAAAGGGAAAATCTATAAAATCGTAAAATTCTCCTTAAGAAAAAAGAGGACAAGCCTTTTTTTTCCCACTCATTTTAAGTTTTACTTTTATTTCATTTAATGATTTAACAATGTGCTCAAGATTTCATTATTTTTTTATTTCATCCTTCCCTACATAACGCTGTAATTCATAAATTAATTAATTCCATCCTAAATATCTAATAACTTTTTGAATTCAAGAGCGCTACTTCATGCCCTAACTTTCCTAATTAGTTTTTAAATGAACATAAGTTAGTAGAAGGGTGCACGTGACTTTTGAGGGTAAAAGCGAAATGAAGGTAGCGCAGGTTAAGAATTTGCAAGCATGCGAAACTAAAGAAAGTTAATACATCCTTCTACTTAATGTGTTTTAAGCCCTATTTTTTATGAAGACTATTGAAACATCTTCATTCACTTCTTTGCATTCACTGGAAGAAGCGACGTTAATAATTTGTAAACATTTCTTTAAAGTTTTCAGTGATAAATTTGGAGAGAATTAAAAATATATTTTTTAAAATGTCTAATTTCTCTGCAAGTTTCATTTTTATCCAAAATTTGTATCTGATTAAATCATTAAAACGGAAGCCTTATTAAGCTCCAGCTCCAGTTTTATGTGAACTGTCAGTAGTTTATTCAATATTATCTATTTTATGAGAATTTTAAAAATATACAAATATTTTTAAAAAAAAGTACATTTGTATTTTTTTTATTTTATTTTATAAGAATTTTTAATTTAATTATGTGCATCCGTAATTTTTATATTATTAATGTATTCTCAGTAGTGACTATCGCTCTGGCGCTCAGTTTTTTAATTTTCGGTTCGAACCCGGCGGTGCCATATATGTTTTAGAAGTTTGGAATCCACTTTAAAATGCAAAAACTGTCTTATGTGGCTGTTCAGCTTGGAGTATGCCTGACAACCCTACGCGTAAGCAGAAAAACATCTTTGTGCCTATAATCTGCCGCAAAAGACTTGGTACCTTGATGCACAATGGGGATATTGCGCCAATGATGATTGCTGATCCAAAGAGAAAATTGATCCATAAATTACTACGTCATCAGGATGTCATTATCATCGAATTAATACGTGTATGGATATGGGAATTTAGGATTAACCCGTAACAGGGGATGAGCAGTCTCACAGACCACTCAACATGTTATATTCCTCCATCACCCCCTGTTACATGTTTAGTCAATTGAATTGATTTTTCATTGTCTTCCATTTTTGGACCTTGTCTATTTAACCTATTGCAAATGTTTTGAAGTGTGCATCCGGTAGTTTACCATCATGACATTAATTTTCATCAAAGAGCGGTCTGTGAGACCTCGCTTACCTTTCAAACATTCTTCAGCAATAATAAACATTGGACTTGAAGTAAGGCCGAGGTTTATTTATCCATCTGATTCATCTTATACTGAAAAGTTGTAAAAGACTAGATGAAGTTGGAAGTGATGTTGTGGAGAAGATGATTGTGACCGAATCATTTTGTCTGTCAAAGTTTTATTCAACAGACCCTGAAATTTCTTCACACGATATTATTTCTCTGATAAATAAAAAATGCATTTTACAACACAATCAAAGGTGCTGTTGATGCAATGTCAGGGGTCTCCCAAATTAAGGAGGAAAATTAAAAAAGTGTCATAAAATCCGGCCCCTGCGACGGCAAAATAGCTTATTGTCACATGTAAAAGTTGGATAAAAAAAACATGAATGATATTAAATTGGTTTTTATTTCAGGAAAACTTAATGACAAGATAATAGACAAAAAATGGAATTAAGCATAAAACTAACAAATAAAAATGAATCCACTAACATTATAAAAGTGAACATACCGCGATTACCCTTTTATGTTAGAGTGCATTTTATGTAATATCGATGTTAATGTATCAAAAAAATCAATATTATTTGCTAAGTATTAATTAAATAAATTAAATTTTAACAAAATGAAATGGGGTATCCACTTGTAAAAATACTAATGTGATTTTTATAATTTCACCGAAAAAGTCGTATCAAAAGTCGACCCAAGCGCGTATACGACTAGTTTGATAGCAGGAATAACATGAAAACGGTCTTTACTTATTACCTTACTGGAAAAAAAGTATCTAAGGCTAAAAAAGTAACTTTTAAAAAAATGATTTTGATATTATTTGTTAATTCATGCAGCAAGACAAGAAGATACGAAACTTTTTGGTGGGGTTAGTAGATAAGGACATTAAATTTTACATTCAAAAACGAATTTTAATTAGGTTTGATCCATTTTTATTATTAATTTTAGAATAAAAATTAGCAGCTTATTAATTTTATCAAAAATCTAAAGCTCTGATAAAAGTTTCTCAGAAATGTATTTCTCACTTTAAATTGTAAAAAAATATATACTTTTTTTTTCTTTTAATTAAAAGTTGAAAGAAAATCTTTGAAATATCAGAATGAATGAATTTAATTTAACGAATTTTAACTTTTGGCTACACAAGATAAAAACATTATAAAAATTAAAGATAAGAGAAAAATTGAATTTCTATTATACTAATTTTCAAAATTTTAAGTATAACAGACAAATCTCTTGATTTATTAATTAGAGAGATAAAGATTCAAATGGATAAATTTTTACATCATAGCCCTATGTTAAAATGGAAAAGAAAAAAAAATTAATTAAACATCCAAAAATAGAATTTAAAAGCAGACATTAGAAAATAAAAAGTTAAACTGTTTGTTTCACAAAGACTAATGTAAGACATTTTATTTAATGTATTTAGCTATAATGTTCTTTTTCTACTATACTCCATTAAAGGTGTTTAAAAATACTTAACATTTTTAACAAATCTTTCTTATTTATACTCATTATACATATCTTTATACACTAAAATTATTTTTTTTCTCCTAGAAATTGTTTTGTTTATACTATTTCGATTTATGTATTTGTTTTTGTTTTTATGTGTCTATTTCTGTTCTACTTACGTTTTTAGTTTTTATGTATATGGAAGTTCATTTATGTATTTTTTATTTTTTATTCAACTAACTACTGTGGAAACGATTTTTCACTCAAATGAACCCTTTTTATTTTAAATCTTGAAAGGAACACATTAAATGTACCCCGAAACATAAAAACTTAAGATTTTACTTTTAAAGATACATTTTTTATATTTTTACTTTTAAACGATATAACGTACTTTTATTGATATGTTTTAAACATTAGAAATGTTTTATTTTTCCCCCATTTTAACATTTTTAATTGCGTCAATTAAAGATATATAAAATGAAAAGTAATATGTGAACATGGGTGTGTTTGTGCATTTATTTTTTCCTCTTATTTATTTTACCCCGTTCCAATAAATTTAGATTAATATTTTTTATGTATATCTAAAGATAAAAATAATAACACTAACTTTTAAGAAACGGATGTTCTGTTTCATTATTTTCGTAGAATTTAATTATATATTTTATAAGAGGAACATTTTTTGCATGCTGGATTATTAGCAACTAAGACAGAATTTAACATAAACATATTTACATAACACACAGACACATATAACCCATATCCCATAACCATATCATAACATAAACATAAACATAATATAACACACATAAACATAATATAACACACATAAACATAAACACAATACACATATATTTTATCTTCAAAGGGGGAGATCATGTTGGGGAGGGGGTGAATCGATAAACCAACTAAACAGCCTGTTTATCTTTATGGGATAATCAGTCATAATTTAAAAAAATCTATTAAATTTTTCTGACTGTATCTACCAATTTTTTTCTGCAGTTGACGTCAATTGGAGGCGTCAAATCTTTTTCACACTTCATACATTAATTAATGCATACTGTAGAATTTTTCCCACTGAAAGAGATATACCATTTCTGTTTCCAGGGGAAAGGAATGTTATATACTTTAACAAGTGCATAACAAGAGATAAAGTACTCTTCAAATATTTATAAATTTAATTTTTATTAAAATATTATTGCTTCTTGTTCCTTGTTTTATATTGGATCAAAAAACAGAAAATCTATCAAAAAAAAAATACTGATAATATTTTTTTTTAAAGAAAACTTCCTGTTTGATAAAGTGGACAGCAGTCCGTGCATTCGTGAACCAATATTAATGAAATGCAAAAAATCATATTTATCAAAAATTTTAGATCTTGTGTTTCCACTTTTAAAATCTATCTCTATTTTTCTACATAATCGCTGGTTGGACTATGAGGGTTCATGTGCATTAGTGAAAAAGGGTATTATCTACTAATCTGCAAAATAATAGATGTCTTAGATAGATAGAAGTACTTTTCAAATATTTATAAGTTTTTTTTTTTATTAAAATCATATTGCTTCTTGTTCCTTGTTTTAACACTACATCAAAAGCAGAAAATCTTTCCAAAATAATTTACTGATAACAAATTTTAAGAAAAATGCCCGTATGATAAAGCGGACAACGGTCTGTGCATTCATGAACCAATACTAATTAAACGCATAAAAATCATATTTATGAACATGTTATAGATAGTTATATGAAAAACAGCTTTAAAAAATCACGTAAAATATTTTAAATAGTTCATTAGTAAATATTTTTCTTATATAACACATTTCTTAATTATGCATTCCTAATAATACTGCAGATGTTTATGTCAAATTACCAAGAAATACCTCGACGAAATTCCTGCATTTTTTTTAAAGAAGAGAACTTAAACTCAGTCTTTTTACTTCAACAGCGGCGCAAAAAATGCGTTCCCCAGATCAAATGAACAACAAAACTCAATTATTCGGGACCAATACCAATTAGGAGTGAAAAAGTCGTTCAACAAAAAAATATTCTGCTCTCTCTCAAACAAATATTCTTCTCTATTAACTCTTCTTTAATTAAACTTATCCCTTTGTTATCAAAACTAATAAGTTTAGGTCTAGGAAAATGTTTTTTACCATGAATGACTTTTTAATAATTCTGTTTGTTTTAGTGCTTCAATATAGAATTATTTTATATGTTTGTACTTTTAATATACTGATAAAATATGTACTCGAAAAATTATGTAAGTGATAGTATTCAGATATTACGTATGAAAGCAATTAATAAAATCTCGCTGGGAAATTTTTTTTTTTTTAGTTTGTGCTATTTATTGAGCTAACAAAACATTCAGCAAATAAACTAATTTATTTTAATAATGATGAAGTTGTAATATCAATAATAAAGTTCTCATAAAAGGTAAGAAAGAAAATAAACTGAAATCATTTACGAATTGCAATCTATGATATTTTATCATTTATCATAGTAATAGAACTTGGATATATAATGTAAATTTTTTTTAATTTTCTATGGCAGGCTACGATAAGCAATTTAATAAAAAGAACACAAGGAATATAAAAGCAACAACGAGAAACGAAGTATATCATATAGTGACACGTTTAGCCCATAAGGGTCCCTAGCCTCCTCCCAGTAACAACCCTACACAGTAGAGCAAACAAGTGCAGGGTAGACAGGAAGGTGGGAGGAATCCATGTCCTCTCTCACATTGCATTTTGGACTTTCAAATGTTTTTATTCTGAAAAGCTGATTGGTTTGATTTAGTTGATGATTGGTGATTTTAGTTGCCTTCACGGAAATTATCAGATAGAGTTCCGGAAAAAGTCTCGGGTCATCAGTTACTCGATGAAACTGGTGATCATTTTGTCAGCGAAAAACCCTTCATTTTGACATATGTGGTAAAAAAAATGCTTTTTATCTAATAATATAAAATGGGGAACGTTTGGAACGTTTTTAAAGTTGAAAATTATGATAATTAAATTTCAATAGAAATATTAAAACAATTTCTATTTGATTATGTTTCTTAACAATCTTTTAATAGAGAGAATATTTTATATGGGATAACAAAGATAATTTTTTTATGCGATTGCTTGATACAAATAATGATATTGACTATGAAATTTGGTATACGTCTACAATTCTTATATTTTTGAAGGAAAAAGAAACTAGATTTCAAATCAGGATTCCGTTAAACCAATCACAAACAGCATTAGCTCAAAAATATTTGTCTTTATTCTACAAGACACATCCACTCTTGGTCATATTGCGCATAGGCTAATTAAATTTGTACAGAAATATGTCGATTAAACTAATCAAAACATTTAGGTTTGTTTTGTTTTAGATTATATTATTAACCCATAAATAAGTTGGCTTGGTCGTTTTCGCGAATTATGTCCCTATGTCACCAACAATGAATTAGCAATGACATATGTTGGATAATTTCTTGATGCATAAATGAAGACACAAAAAGCTTAATACATTGAAATTAAATTCTCTTTCTATAATAAATGAAAAGGTTTGGTTTGTCGCCCTACTCTCATTTTGTTTTCACACTATAAGCTAATTAGACCAGGACCTACTGTTTAACTGGGATTCCAAAACCCTAACAAACATCCATGTTAAAGCTAACATTCGAACCTGAATCCCGTGATACCAAAGACCAAAGAGTTCTAATTAGCCATCAGGCCGCCACAATAGGGAAATGTGAAAAAAATATTCTATACAAAAAATTAGCCCATCTATCAGTTATTTAAACAAGTTTGCTATAGTTTTGATACAAGAAAACTACAATGTTTTTAATACTACTATCTTATGTTTTGTTATCAGTTTTCATGTTTAAAATCTCTTTACTGATACATGTGTCATATTGAAAATTCAGCAATAAATGTAGCAGAATTTATCGTACTTTGATATTTGAACCTTCATATGTACACTTATTTGTAAATACTGTATTGTTAGCCTTTTTTTGTCACTATGTTAAATTTCTTTAAAATATCATGACAGATATCTATGAGATAAACTAATTATATATTTTTTAAAATCATTATCTCCTTATATGTTTTTAAATGGGGTGTAACAGTAAATGTGGTATACATTTTGCCATTACATCAGGATATATATATGGAATATATAAAACACATAAAAAATAATAAATTTTCCTTTTTTTTTTAAAAAAGATATTTTTCTCTAACAAGGTTGCTCTAAGTTTAATATTTAAATGGAATTTTCACAGTTTATTAAGAAACAAAACGATATTATTATATTTTCTTAAAAAAAAAGAAAACACAGTAACTTTCTTATATGTTTTTAAAAGGGGCTTAGTATTAAATTCGGTACGCATTTTGCCACTAGTGCTGGATATATATATGGAATTAATAAATTGCAGCAAAAAAAAAATAAACTTCCCTTTTCTTTTTCTTTTTTTTTTTAAGTTACTTCTATAACAAGGTTGCTATAATTTTAATATTTAAACGACAGTCCTACATTTTACAAAGAAAAAAACAATGAACAAAACTTTATTTTATTGTTATTGAAATTCAAAAATATCTGTTTCATCGGGCGTATTTCTGAACAGCTTCTGAGAAAAAAAAAGTTCGGAGTCGGAGGACAACTACCAACCCTAACGAATCCTTCAGAAGCACCGCTTTTGCTGCTTGTTGATCGAGAGAGAATCCGTGTGTCGGAGACATCTGGTTGTTAGAGGAAAAGAGATCTCTGTTTGTCGAACTGGGTAAACAGATGTCGTAGGGAATACGTCGGTTGTCCCTTGTTGACTCGATCCTGATTTCTGTGGTCAAGGGAAGAAATGGCTCTTCGTTGCCTGAGAACGAATAATTCAGAACATTCGAACAAAACTGTCTTGTTTGAGGAGGATTCTTTATCGAGGAAACATCTGGGGCCACACTTTCTAGCATTTCGACTGGAGGAAAGCAGGACATGGATGATTCAGCATCGAAAGATCGTTTTTTTTTTTTATTCACTTTTTACAATGTATAGTTAGTGTGCTCGAGGAATAGTTGATGTCTTCTTCGGGATGAGTTCTGATTTCGAAGGGGGAAAGTAAATGGTGAATGAAATAAGAATTTTGGTAGTAATATTGCAGAAGGTTTTCCTCACAAAAAATGATTTCTATTTGTTTTCTGCGTGTATTGAATATATTGTTAGAGAATGGGCTGGCTTTTTAATGAATGTACAAATATTCTAAAGAATAAAGTCTTTGAACTTTCAAGTTCATGGATTTGAAACGTGAATATCTTGATACAAAATAATAATCTCCTAATAATGTTATCAGTAACAATTTTGAATTATGTATTACACTATGCATATTGAAAATATAAAATGGAGAATGGAAAATCTCTATTTTATATTGAAGAGATTAGAAAATCTGAGGATTGAAAATATTGATAAATTTTAAAATCTCTATTTTGAGAAAAGCTGAGACATTGGCCAAGACGTAGGCCGTCCCCATGGTGGTCCAAGACAATCTGCCTACTGGCAGAGTTCGAGATAGGAGAAGTTTTTCCTTTTTTTCTTTGTCAGCCCTAAACTCAACACTCACATTAGACCAGTACCTAGGGTTTAAAGTGGATACCGAAACACTACAAATATCCATGGCAACGACGAAATTTGAGTCCTAAATCTGTAACACTGAGCACTAGAGCTCTAGTCACTCGACCATGAGTTCCCATTACATATCTACAAAGATTCAAATTTCAATAAGTATTTTTGTTGCTTATACCAAAAGGAATGATCACCAACCTGAATACCAGCAACAATGTACGTGATATTGGTGTTACCATACTGTTGATCCATTTTATCTATTAGGCAAAAAAAAATCAAATCATAATGCATGCACTATGCTATTTTGTATTATGATATTTTTAGTGTTTTATTTCAAACTATACATTAAATTAATTTTCATGGCGTCTGATATGCTGCTTCAAAATCATAATTATGATTTATATGTTCGATTAGAATATTCACTTGAATTTAATATATAATTCGGAACATTCAGCCTTTTTGCATATTAGGCAGTTGTTTTCTTTAATTTCCAAAAGATCTGGACAGTATATAAATACTTTAATCTCATCATAATTATCTATTATGAACATTGAATTGGAATTTATTCTAGTCACGTAGGGGTTCTTTCGCGAACACTTTTCAAAGATTTGTAACGTGGAACAAGACTGCGAGATTTTATGATAATAAAAATAAATATTTTCCCATTTTTAGGGAACAATGTACTCCTTCACGTACATGAAGAGATCCATTCTATTGCGGATAACAAAATTTGAACCAAGCCAGACTAAAAAAATTATATATCAAGTTCGTCATATCGTCTTGCATGAGCATAACTGGTCTGAATTCCTCTGGATTGAACATTTTTTTACAATTCTGGAAAGGCACTTTGAAAATGGTGCAGAAGCAGCAACTGAATTTCGCCACAGAGGAATTTCTTTCTGCATAAAAATGTCCAGATTTCCTCTTTTTATTAAAAAAAAATTTTTTCTTTTCTAAAACGAAAATTTGCATGTCAACGGCGAAGTTTCTGAGGAACGTCCAGAGGATGCGATGTCGCTTTGAAGCCTCACTAAACGGATTTATTGGAATTATGCAGAGAGAATGAATAATGATTAAAAAGGAACTCTTCTAGTTTTATATAAACTTGCACCTGTAAAACAGACAAGATCAGTAGAGCTCGAGCGAGAAGAGTTTCCTCACTGCAAAAGGGAAGGGGGGAAACCATTCATCTCGAAAAAAAGGAAAAAAGAGAATCCCACGTTGATTTATCTGAAGAGTTTTGGAACACAGTTATTTTTTCCGACGAATCAAAGTTTAACATTTTCGGCAGTGATGGACGACGATATGTGTGGAGGAGGCCAAATACTGAATTGGAAAAGCAAAATTTAACAGCTACTGTAAAACATGGTGGAGGCAGCGCATTAGTTTGGGGCTGTATGGCAGCTAATGGAATTGGCAACCTGCATTTTATTGATAGTATTATGACAGCACGTACATACATTGACATTTTGTGCCATAACTTAAAAATCAGTGCCCAAAATCTTGGCTTGGGAACATCATTCGTTTTTCAACAAGACAATGACCCCAAGCATACAGCGAATCTCACCCGTGAATGGCTACTCTACAATGCTCCTCGCCAATTAAAAACCCCACCTCAATCGCCTAACATCAATCAATTGAAAATTTATGGCACCTGCTGGATCTAGAAATCAAGAAACATAAAATTTCAATTAAAGACGACCTCAAACGTTTACTCTTGCAAGACAAACACAAACTTCCCAACAGTACCACAAAGACCTTAGTTTCCTTTCTGAGAAATAGATTACAAGCTGTTATAGATGCAGAAGGTATGCATACAAAGTACTAAACATATGCTGATTTTGTTTTCGTTCATAATTTTGCCAATACTTTTTTTATCATGTAAATTTTGATTTTTTCGTAGATTTTGACTAAAAAAATATTTAAATGAAAATTTCGTTATATTTGTTTGTCTTTTCTCCTTCTGTAATCGCTATGTTAAAATAAAATTTGTAAACATACTTTGTTAGCAAATATGATCATTTATAGGCAATTACCAATACTTTTTTTATCCACTGTATATATATATATGCATCAGCACAGCAAAAATTGTTGACAGATAAGCTTCTCTGCCTATTAAATGGCAATGACAAAATTGCACAATATTACAAAAATTACATATTTGTCTTTAATAACATTTTATGAATTTATTTAAAAATTTCTTTTTTATGCTAAGCCTTAAAGAATTATTGCACATAATTATGAAAACTGGTTTGAATCATCTTTATCTTAAATGTATAATGTCGTTTTCAAATTTATTTTGAAAGAGACAATAATAAATGTATTTCAAAAAAATAATAAATGCAATTTGATTGTAATGCAATGTATTCAATGTAATTATATTTTATAAAATATATGCTAAAATATGAAAACTTCTTGGTAATAAATTGAACTGTTTTGTTGCATTAGTTATAAATATAATACTGTTCTATGATAAACTGTTTTGAAATATATTTATTTTTATTTTTTGTTACAATCAAATAAAATTTTTATCATTAAACTCTTTTTGTGATCCAATTTGAAAAGGCATTTTATAAAAAAAAAAAAATTTGTCTCGTTCTAAATACTAAAATAAATATGGTGTCTGCTTATATTTCGAAATATAATAAGGTAACATACTGTTTTTATTCAAATAATCAACATTGCAGTTTCGAGTTTATAAATGTTTATTCTCAAAAATAAAATGCTATATATATTACAAGATTTCTTTTCTTACCATACCATGCATTTTTGCATAGTTATGAACAAATTCTTTCATCAATAGAAAGATATAAGATTACATTTTTACAGCATTACTCCGTAGACGCTATAATAAATTAATCATGTCTTATTACTTTCTGCCCAAATTTCTTTTTTTGTACATAGTATAAACAAACATTAATATCTTATAAGATTAAAAAAAAATGGCAAAAGCAAAAATCAAATAAGGTAAAATGATTTCTAGAAATTCTTCTAACTCGGAACGGTATTTGATTTTCAGATGGAACAAATTAAATTAGCGCTTAATTAAATTTTCATTCGTTAAATATTCCACCCTGCAGTTAATGGACAATAAATCCTCGCAGGCTCTTAAATTGGCGGTGCCAGATTTTTGCGATTCTTTATTTGGCGACGCATTATGGGGTGCACAGTCGCCCAAAAGTTTTTGGATCTTGTTCATTAGTGGCAATAAATTGCAGTTGTGTGCTAGGATAGTGTCATAAACCACAATTTTTTTCTTGCTAGGATTTGCTGTAATTGGTACAGTTTTTCTCTTTGGGGTATGGTCTTTAAATGCAGTTTTTGAATCCATACTTACTTTTGTGTTTGTTTGGTTCCGGTTTTGACAGAAGTGTTATTTGTTTAACCAAATGAAACAAAGGATATGAATATATTTTGATCAAATATGACAAATATTATACATTTAATTTTTTTAAGGAAAAAAATAACTCATTTCCTAAATTTATTAAGAGTAAATGAGTTCGGTGAAATAAAAAGATTACTTTAGGCAAAGGTAGATAAAGTTTTGCAAAACCTTGTATTGTTAATAAAATATATTTTCATCTTAATGATTAGGTATAGAAACACAGGAATTAGATTATTAAATAGAAAATTTACTTAGCGATCTAACTTTCATAACATGAATTTTAATTCTAGCAACATTAATATGTACACGTAGCTTATAAGCTAGTGCAGCTAATATATCAAATATATCTTTTGTATATTAATTAAATATAAGAAACTTGTCGAAAATATTAATTTATTATCACTATAAAGTGTTGTTTTTTTTTTTCAAATCTTTTTTTTTTTTTTCCTACGTATACGAATTCCGAAAACTATTGATTTGAATGCAAATATATAGAAAAAGCCCTCAAAAGCATGTTTTTTCCCCTTTTGTATTTATTATTAATAAAAGAGCTTACAGCCAACAATGAAAATTTATGAATATTTAATGTTGCAGTTAAGTTTATATCACTCCCAAGCTAATGGCACGAAAATATTGGATCAGAAATAGCACCATGTGGAATATCGAATAAATACTTTACACTTTGCGCAGCCCATTTCTTGGTCATCCGAAAAGCTCTTTGCAAACCACATCTCTCGAAAACGTGATCACAACATTTCGTGCGAAAATTCCATCAGGGGGAAACTCGTTCCTCTGTCAACGCCACTGGCAGCGATTGTGGTGGTGGTGTGGGGCTCCCATTGTGCGGCGGGGATTTCGCGCCCATTGACAATCACTGTGACGTCCTCCTCCAATATCGAGATGCTCGCGGTGATGCAGAGACGCAACTGCACGGGTCGCTTTACAATGATGCCCCTTGTTCGGGAACGGCATTGAATGAGCATTCGGGATTGTTAGTAAATGGTGAGAGGGGAGTTTCTCAGCCGGGGCGGTCATTAAAGGAGAGTCAGGCGAAATGAGGAAGTCAATGCCGGTGCTGTAACGTTGTAAAAAGGGACTTGAAAGGTACAAAGGTAATGCTGAATTCTTGTTTCGTTTTAAATATTTATCCATAGTTTAAATGCATCTTATTCAATGATCCAAAGGTAAGAGGTCATAAGCAATATTCATGAAGCTCTAGTACATACACTTAAAATTCAATTGTCAAATACATTCTCTTATTTTATATCTATGTACCTAATTAAAACGATGATAATGATATCCTGAAAGTATAGAGGTAATGAACAATTAGGAAAAAAATATAATTTGATAAAGAGACGTTACATAAAAGCATAGTAATAAATACAAAGAATAAGTAAGCAAATTTTATTAAAAGTTTCCTATTTATTTCTACAAAGAGAAAGCGGTAATATATATATATATGAATCCAGATGGTCGAATGTCGGGGCTCGGTGCTACAGATTTCGGTTTCAAGTTCAGCATTGGGAGGTACAGTTGTCAACCCTACCCCCAATGTTCTACAATTGTATTAGCCCCAGACCTACGGTTTAAAGTGGATTCCAAACCACTACAAACATATAAACAATGATAGTATCGTCGGGACTCGAGCCCTGTGGCATAAAGAGCCAGACCGCTAGAGGCTCAACCAACAGTGTCCATTACATATCAATAAAGATTAATATATAAATAAATATTTTTGTGACTTTTACCAAGATTTAATGCCAACCTAGAAACATGAACCAATGCATGTGATATAGTTGTTACCATAGTTTTATTTTATTTAATCCTAAAAAAAAAAATCAAATCATATTCAATATATCACGATTTTTTGTATTGCGGTATTTTTTTTTTTTGTGATCAGTTTTTAGCTTTTGTTTTCATTCATCTTCATTGTGTCTGCCAAGCTACTTCAAAATCATAAATATTTTTACATGTTCAATTAGAATATTTATCTGAATTTAAATAAATACTTATATATATATTTCGAAACTTCTAGTATCGTACTTTACATATTAGGCAATTGTTTTCTTTAATTTTCAAACGATCTAGACACAGTATTTAAATACTTCATTCGTATCTTAATTGTACTCTCTTCTGTACCTTGAATTTTAATTTATTTTAGTCACGTAGGGGTTCTTTCGTGAACACGTTCCAAAAGATTCTTAATTTGGATTAAGACTAGAAGATTTTATGATAATAACAATAAATAGTTTTCCCATAGGGGAACAATGCACTGCTTCACCTACATGAAGAAATCCACCACATTGCAGATAACAAAATATAAACCAAGCCAGACAAAAAAAATATATACAAAGTTCGACTTACCTTCTTGCATGAGCATAACTGGTCTGAATTCCTCCAGATTGAACAGTTTTTCCAATTCTAGAAAGGCTCTCTAAAAAGGTGCAGAAGCAGCCCCCGGAGGAATTTTCTTCAATCCAGATTTCACCTTTTTTTTTAAATGAAAAAAAAAAAAAATTTCTTTCTTCAATCCAGATTCACTAAACGGATTTTTTAAATGAAAAAAAAAAAAAGGACTTAGTTTTAAGTTTCCATGAAAATAAACAGAGGATGCGATATTGTTTTGAAGCCTTACTAAAAACATTTATTGGAATTATGCCGAGAGAATGAGTAATGGTTAAAAAGGAAAAAAGGAACTAGTTTTATATGAAACTGCGCCTGTAAAATAAACAAGATCAGTGGTAGCACGAACGAGAACAGTTTCCGATGAAAAGGAATAGAAAAAAAAAGAGGGAAACATGGTTGCTGATTTTTAGAGTTGATCACACGAAGATAAAAAAAAAAAAAAAAAAAGAATCCTTCATATTTTTAAAATAAAATAACTGATTTGAGATTAAGTCGTAAATAACTGTAAAATATAAAGAAACGGGAAAAGAATTTTATAACAAACGCTTTGAGTTTTGTAGCACAGAAATGATGATCTGGAGTGTAAATTTAAGAATATGAAAAAAAGAAAAAAATCGGAAATGTGGCTTGGTGGAAAAGTTTATTTTTCTTCATTTTATGAGAAAATATTAAGGTGTTTTAAATTGAGAAATATACATTAAAACGCGTTTTTAAAGTGATATTTATTAGCAGCATTTCAACTAAACAGGATATGTTTCAATTTATTCTGCGCTGATATATTTTTTTATATATACACTCATGTCCATAAATTAAGGATAATGAAGTTCAGGCAAAGAAACAGACAGAAGCAAAACAAATTTGACTTATTTGTAAAGTCTATTTATTAAACAAAACGTAAAGAGCAAAAAAAAAGCTATATGTTTGACATAATGAATAAAAATTGCGATTTTTACGCCCTGAAGCAAATTTCAAAAAAGAACCTATTTACAAAAAAAAAAGTATAACATGGTTAGTATGATGGTTAATATGGAGTATGTCTCCCGGACGATGCAATACAGGCCTTACAACGCCTAGGCATGCTGAGTATCAAATTATCAATCTGATCTTGGGGAATATTACACCACTCATCAAGCAATCCGGTTGACAGGTGGGAGGGGGTTGACGGGCTGCAATTCGTCGGCCAAGCATATCCCACACATGCTCTATTGGATTCAAGTCCGGTGAGTATGCTGGCCAGTCCATACGGGTGATATTCTCCAATTGAAGGCATTCGTCTACAATGTTTGCACGGTGAGGACGGGCGTTGTCATCCATAAACAGAAATTCAGCACAAATGGCGCCCCGAAACAAACGTACATGTTGTTCCAGAATGACATCCCAATTGATGTGGCCTGTCATCGTTACACTCTGAACATGCAGGTCAGTTCGGAACCAAGAATAATTCCTCCCCAAACGAGCCATCCTGCACCACCATAACGGTGTCGTTCAATGGTGTTTTCTTGGTGGTAACGGGTACCTGGCGCTCTCCATATGAAAGTCCGGCGAGAATCAGACTGCAAATTAAACCTGGACTCGTCGGAAAACATCACACAAGACCACTGTTGCGGTGTCCACAATGCATGCTCTCTTACTTCCAGGTTAATCGCAGGCGACAGTGAGTTGCGGTAAAGTGGAACACATCTGACAGGCCTACGAGCATATAGACCAATGTGCCTAAGCGTCTGTGCACGGTCTGCCTTGAAACTGTAGTACCGGTAGCTGAAGGGAGTCTGATGCTTTGCTCCGTCTGTTTCTTTTGGCAGTAACTGCTAAATATCGGTCCTGATTCGGCGTTTTAACTCGGGGGCGACCTGTGCTGTAACATCTACTCACATTACCATCGTCTTGGAATCGTTGCCAAAGCCTGGAGATGACACTCTGGGCGATTCCAAGTTCCTCGGATACTTCCAGCTGGGTACGTCCACATTCCAGTCGTCCGATAATTCTACCACGTAAAAAATCATCCAAATGCTCCCTTAGTGCCATAACTATGCGGCTATTGCACTGAAAGGCCTTTAAAGCGCTTGTGAACAATTTTTTACTTCTTTGCCACCATTCATATATACCACTCTCTTACACTCTCGTCATTGTAACGTACTATGCGCGCCATCTGGAGGTTTCCTGTAATTTGCATATTCTTCTTCAAGATGTGTGTGATAATTCTGCAGTTGAAATTTTTATTTTAGAGTTCAATTTCTGTGTGATTCTGAATTATCCTTAATTTATGGACAGGAGTGTAGAATTCTGTGCATGTGTTTCATTGAACTATTTTGATGAAACATTTTTGTGTGTGTTTGAGTGGGTCCCTGGATGATTTAGATTCACAATTGGACCCGATAGATGGAACTACAATCGGATTCGTCTGTAAGTGTGTTTGTCACTGAACTCCTCCTAAACGGCTTGACAGATTTTTGATAAAATTTTGTGTGTGTGTGTGACAAAACACGAGGAATTTTTGCTATCCCCTTTGTTGTAAGTCGATCAACTTCTATACCGTTGAACCAATCACTAAGAAAATTATAATAATATGTATTGCAGTATGAAAAATAGGATCGCATTATTTATTTTATTGTTACTTGCCATCATATAGTGCTGCAGTATTTCAGCTTATATAACGTTCAAACGATATCCAAAAAGATTATAACTATGCCTATATACTGGAACATGGATAATATATTTGCACAATGCACTTTTCTTTTGGCAGGACAACGTATGCCGGGTTGCGCCTAGTATATATATATACATATATATATGTATGTATAAATCATCACAGCAAAAATTGTTGACAAATATGCCTTTCTCCCTATCAAATACCTGGCAATGGAAAAAAAAATTTAATTTTTACAAAAATTACCTATTTGTTCTTAAATACATTTTACGATATTATTTAAAAATTTCTTTTATCTTAAAGCTTATTGGGCAGAATTATGAAAACTGGTTTGAATCGCACTTATCATGAATTTATAATGTTCTTTCCTTTTTTATTTTGAAAAATTAAATAATAAATATATTTCAAAAAATAATACATGCAATATAATTGTCATACACTGTTCTCTGAGTAACTGTTTAAAGTATATTTCTTTTCAGTAGTTGGTATCATGAAATAAAATTTATACCATTACATTTTTTTAGTCATCCATGTTGAATATAATTTTTAAATATCTGTCTCGTTCTTAATACTAAAATAAACAGGGTGTCTACTTATATTTCTGCAATATAATAGGGTAACATACTGTTTTTGTACAAAATAATCAACATTGCAGTTTCCAGTTCATAAATGTTTGTCTTCAAAAAATAAAAATCTTCACTATATATATTACAAGACTTTTTTCATACCATACCATGCATTTCTCGCATAGCTATGAACATATTATTTCGTCAATACAAATACAGAAGGTTAAATTTTTACAACATTACTCCGTATACGCCATTATAAATTATTCATGTCTCCTTTCTTACAGCCCAGTTTTCTTTTTTATACATTATAATCAAACATTAATATCTCCATGCGAAAGATTAAAATAAAAGGGCAAAAGCAAAGAAGGTAAAATGATTTCAAAAAATTCTTCTAACTCTAACGGTACATTCATATTCATTATTATTTGCCCTTAAACACATTTTATAAATTTATTTAACACTTGTTTTTATGCTAAGCCTTAAAGCATATTAGGTAGAATTATGAAAACTGATTTGTATCACGCCTTATCATAAATTCATAATGTTCTTTCAGATTTAATTAGAAAAATGAAATAAAACATGCAATTTGATTGTAATGCAAGGCATTCAATGTAAATATATTTTAAAAAATGTATGCTCAAATATGAAAACTCTCTGGTAATAAATTGAACAGATTTTTACAGCAGTTAAAAATCTACTGTTCTATAAGAAACTATTTTAAAGTACTTTTTCTTCCCAATCTTTGGTGTAATCAAATAAAATGCATATCATTAATTTTTTTAGTCATCCAAGTTGAAAAAAAAATTTTTTTAAATTTCTGTCTTGTTCTGAATAATAAAATAAATAGATTGTCTACTTGT
The DNA here is from genome assembly GCA_021605095.1 of Caerostris extrusa. Taxonomy (NCBI): domain Eukaryota; kingdom Metazoa; phylum Arthropoda; class Arachnida; order Araneae; family Araneidae; genus Caerostris; species Caerostris extrusa. Next base: position 21,336 of record BPLR01000694.1, read on the forward strand.
ATTTCTGTAATATAACAAGGTAATATACTGTTTTTCTTCAAATAATCAACATTGCAAGTTTATGAATGTTCATCTTCAAAAATAAAATCTTTATGTATTACAAAATTTCGTTTCATATCATACCATGCATTTTTCGAATAGTTACGAAAAAAATTCTTTCGTCAATAGAAAGGTTAAATAAAGGATAAATTGTTACAGCATTACTCCGTCGACATTATTATAAATTAGTCATGTCTCATTACTTTCAGCCCAGATTCCTAATTATACATAGTAACAAACAAACATTAATATCTCCATGCGAAAGATTAAAAAGGGCAAAAGCAAATAAGGTAAAAAGATTTTTAGAAATTCTTCTAACTCGGAACGGTACATTCATATTCATCACTTTATTGATTTACCTTTCCCAAAAAAAGCAAAAACTTATATTCCACACAATTCTATTCCATTCCATTTGCTACTCAAACAAAAATGGAATCTTTGTCTTTCAAATGATTATTTTTTTTTTTTAAATTTCAAATTTTCAGAGTTCCATTAACAAGTTCGTTTAGCGCTTAATTAAATTTTCATTCGATAATTATTCCATCCTGCAGTTAACGAACAATAAATCACCTCGCAGGCTTTTAAATGGGCGGTTCAGATGTTTGCGATTCTTTATTTGGCGACGCATTATGGGCTACACAGTCGCCCAAAAGTTTTCGGATCTTGTTCATTAGTGGCAATAAATTACAGTTGTGTGCTAGGATTTTGTCATAAATACGACTTTTTCTTGCTAGGAATTGCTGTAATTGGTGCTGCAGTGTTTCTCTTGGGGTATGGTCGTTTGACTCAATACTTACATTTGTGTTTGTTTGGTTCCGCTTTTGACAGAAGTCTGTTTTATTTAATCAAACGAAGTAAAGGAAATGAATATATTTTTAGTTAAATACGACAAATGTTAAATGTTTGATTTCTTTCCGGAATAAAAAAAAAAAAATCACTCAGTTCATAATTATATTAAGAACAAATGTATCCGATGAAATAAAAAAAAAAATTACATTAGGCTTAGATAAATAAAATTTTGCAAACCCTTGTATTATTAATAAAATATATTTTTATCTTAAGGATTAAGTATAAAAACAGAAGAATTAGATTTGCAAATACAAAATTTGCTTAGGGAACTAACTTTCAAAATGGAAATTTTATTTTTTGCAACATTAATATATACACGTTATTAAAAAACTAATATATCGAATTTATTTTTATTTTTGATTATTAATTAAATGCGGGAAATTTGTAGAAAGCATTAATTTATTATAACAAAGAAACCTTTTTTTTCTAAATCTCAAAGATTAACAATTAATTTATATTATTTTGTGAAAGAAAAGTAAAATTGATGCTAATAAAAAATAAGCCCTTGGAGAAATATTAATAATCAAAGTCTTTCGTGAAAGTGTTGCTAATAATGCTAGTAAGAACAATATGATTATTTATTAAATTCTATTGAAATGGAAAATTTCTTAATTTAAACAAACGACAAATTTTGCATGCGGTTTTCAATTAAGTAACACATTCTCTGATATAATGATAAAAGTTGTTAACATACCCCAAAATAAAATTAAAAAATAATTATTTCTTATAATTTAATTAACACATATAATACTACAAATTTCAAAATGCATCCGTATTTCAATATGATAATGGAAGTTTTAACATAACTTTTTAATAAATGTAATTATTTATTTACATTTAAAAAAATTAATTGTTTTATCAATTCCTGATTGTAATTTTATGAGAAAAATTAACATGAAATGACAATCAAGAAATAATAACTAAAAACTAAAAACATAACTGGTCAATTTAAATTTATGCATTAATACAAAAGAGAGCGGATGATAATGGAAGTAATAAGTTCTAAATTAGCGTAATTTTTCAATAAATGTGATTATTTAAGAGTACAACAAGCTAATAAAAAATAATGTAACGTAGAAGGGGAAAAAATTATCACTTGTCATGCCACTACAAATCTTAACAAAATTGTCTAAAATAAACATATTCACTCTCAACATAGAATCAGAACCTATATTTATTTTTTGAAGAAATAAAGTAAAATGATAGAAAATTAAAACAGTAGAACAATTTTCTGTTTTATTTATTTTGTGCCCTGGTAGGATTTCGTTGAAGGAGTTCGAAACTTCGCTTTGATCACGAACAAGGAAATTCAAAAAGCCATTTTGCTTTTTCTGTAAAATATTATGAAGTTTAGTCCGAACTAACCATTTCCAATGAAAAAAATCCAACAGAGAAGAAAGATACTTTATCGCCTGGAGGGCTAGGAATGTCAGAACAGTCGGAAAATAAAACAGTTGAATTTTCAAACAATGAAATCTGATTTCGGACTTCAAATGGAGAGAGGAAGAATACAAATAAATGTTCCTTTTTGCATAAATATACATTCTTTGGAAAGAACAGCCCTGCTTGGTACAAAGGAAAAAATGAAATCTCATTCAAAAGCAAAATGTTTCAAAAATTAAACTTTTTAAAGATAGCTTCAGTATATTAAATTATGAAATTTGATTTTTATATTTAAATACTTAAGCTTTATTACTAAGACATAAATTGCATTTTAATTGTAAATTTAATTTAAAATTTTTCTTTTTAATATTTGTTCAGTTGAATTATAAATATAAGATGTGTTTTTACAAGTTTTTTTGGGTGCATTAATTAAATTATACACTCGAATTTTTGCCCTGTTTTACAATAATGCTTATTCTCTAACAAGGGTTTCTATAACTTTACATATTTAAACGGCAGTTCCTCAGTTTATAAAGAAAAAAACGAGGAACAGAACTTTATTTTCTTGTTGTTGAAATTCAAAATCATCTGTTTCATCGGACGTATTTCTGATTTTCTTATGACAAAAGACAAAGAAGAGATTGGAGACGGCGGACAACTTTCAACCTTAACGAATCCTCCAGAAGCACTGTTTTGCTGCTCGTTGATAGAGAGAGAGAGAATCCACGCGTCGGAGACATCTGGTTGTTAGAGGAGAAAGATATCTGTTTGTCGAACTAGGTAAACAGTTGTCGTCGGGAATACGTCAGTTGTCCCTTGTTGACTCGTCCTGATTTTGTGGTCAATTGAAGAAATGGCTCTTCGTCGACTGAGAACGAATAATTCAGAACATTCGAACAGAACTTCTCCTTTTTTGCATGTTTGAGGAGGATTCTTTGTCGAAAAACATCTGGGGCCACTCTTCTTCTCTTCTTGCCTTGCAACTGGAGGAAAGCAGGACATGGATGATTCAGCACCCAAAGATTGGTTTTTTTGTTTCACTTTTTTGCAATGTATAGTTAGTGTGCCCAAAGAATAGTTGATGCCGTCTAAGGAATGAGTTCTGATTTCGAAGGATTTAAGTAAATGGAGGCAAGTAAGAATTTTGATATTTACATGGTAATAATTCAGTAGAAGTTCTTCACAAAAATTATTTATATTTTTTATTGCGTGTATTGAATTTATTATAAGAGAATATATCTGAAAAAATTTGACTTGCTTTCCAAAGATTCCACGAACTTTTTAAAGAATGAAACCCTTGAATTTTGAAGTGCAGGGTTTTGAAATATACAAACAGTTTGATACAAAAGCATAATGATGTCCTAATCTGTTTCATATCAATGCAGTATTATATATCGTACGTATATTGGGAACATAAAACAGAAATGCGTGGGTAAATCCAAATCTGATACATATATTGTTCTTTAATGGCGCAACAGTTCCATGGTGGGCCAAGGCCGTCTGTCTACAGGCAGATTCATTCAGACAAGCTATTTTAAAATCGTAACTATTTTTTATATGCTAGAATAAAATATTCATCTGAAATTTATTTATTATTATTATATATATATATATTTATATATATATTCATATATATATATATATATTTCGTAACTTACAGTTTTTATTGTAAATATTAGACAATTGTTTTTTTAATTTTCGAAAGATCTACACTAAGTATTTAAATGCTTTAATCTTACCTTAATTATTTATTATGAAGCCTGTATTTTAATTTTTTGCAGTCCCGTAGATGTTCTTTCGCGAACACTTTCCAAAGATTTATAATTTGGTTGAAGACTGCAAGATTTTCTGATAATAAAAATAAATATTTTTCCATAAGGGAACAATATACTGCTTCACTTACATAAGAAATCCATCCTATTGCGAATAACAAAATATGAACCAAGCCAGACAAAAAAAGAAAATATATACTAAATTCGTCTAATCTTCATGCATGAGCATAACTGGTCTGAATTCCTCCAGATTGAACAGTTTTTTCCAATTCTGGAAAGGCACTTTAAAAATGGTGCATTTCGCCCCGGAGGAATTTCTTTCTGCAATCCAGATTCCCCATTATTAAAAAAAAAAGGCAAGGCGAAGTTTCCGTGGAACCTCCAGAGGATGCAATATCGCTTTGAAGCCTTACTAAACGGATTTAATGGAATTATGCCGAGAGAATGAATAACGGTTAAAAAGGAACTCTTCGTGTTTTATATAAAACTGCGCCTATAAAATAAACAAGATGAGTAGAGCTCGAGCGAGAAGAGTTTCTCAAAAAGGAACAGAAAAAAAGAAAGAGACAGGTAAACAGGGTTGCTGAATTTGTAGCATTGGTCGCACCTAGATTTAAGAAAAATGATTTTTCAGTTCAGTTTTCTAAATTACTTGATTCGAGATTAACACTTGAATAACTGTAAGGTATGAAGGAGTGGGGAAAGAATTTTATAACAAACGCTTTGAGTTTTGTAGAACAGAAATGTTGATCTGGAGTGTAAATTTGAAAATGCAAAAAAAAAAAAATCGGAAATGCGGTTTGAGTGGAAAAATCTATTTTTCTTCAATTTATGAAAAATATATTCAAGGTATTTTAAATTAAGAAATATACATTAAAAAGCTTTTTAATGTGATATTTATTTGCAGCATTTCTATTAAACATGATATTTTTCTATTTTGTCTGCTCTAATATATATCTTTATATATATAATTCTTTTGTACGTGTGATTGTCACTGAACTCCTCCTAAATGGTTGAACCGATTTGGTTGAAATTTCTTGTGTGTGTTTGACAAAACATGAAGAATATTTTTATGCTATTCCCTTTGTTTCAAGTCGCCACCAGATGGTGCTGCAATATATCAACTTCTATACCGATGAACCTATCGCTATGAAAATTGGTAATACTAAATATTCGAGTATGGAAAATAGGTTCGCGCTGTCCACTTTATTGCTATTCGCCACCAGAGGGTTCTGCAGCATTTCATCTCATATACCGCTCAACGATATTAATGAAGGCAGGGAGAACATATTCGTGATACTATATATCATAATAATATATAATTTTCTACAGTAAATGTTTTCGGCAGGTTGTCCGGTTCTGCTAACGACAAATATCTGCATATATGTATATATACTGATATACATATATAGAGAGATAGGTGGATATGTATATCAGCACGGCAAAAATTGTTGACAGATATGCCTTTCTATCAAATACATGGCATTGACAAAAATTGCTTAATATTACAAAAATTGCATATTTGTGTTTAATAACTTTTATGAATTTATTTAAAATTCCTTTTTATGCTAAGCCTTAAAGCATATTGTACAGATTTATGAAAATTAGTTGAAATCACCCTTGAATCATCTTTCCTTATTATTTAAAAAAGATGAAATAATAAATATATTTAAAAAAAAAAAATACAGGCAACTTGATTGTAATTCAATGTATTCAATGCAAATATATTTTTTTAAAAATATGCTAAAATATGAACACTTTGTGCTAATAAATTAAACAGTTTTTTTAATTACTTTTAAATCTAACACTGTTCTCTGAGAAATTCTTTTGAATTATTTTTTCAATCTTTGTATAATCAAATAAAATGTATATCATTAAACTTTTTTTTTTTAAATGTCGAATTTGAAATAATTTACGACTTTTAATTCATAATATTGTATTTATGATGTTAAGTGGCGTTAAAAAGTAACTCTCATAAACTTAATTGATCCTCAGACACTATTTTGAGACAATAGAAACATTAATCAATTTACGTGAACAGCAGTCAATTCAAAATGAAATACAGAACACGAGATGTAATATTGTTGAATCGTTAATTTTAGCAACACATCAAAAGGACAATGAGTTAATTAAAAATGACACAAAGTTAAAATGAGATGTCAAATTAGGTTTTATCTATGATTTAATGATATGAAAGTTTCTCGTGATATATGAGAAGATAAATGTTTTTAGAAAATAATAATAAATAATTACACTTATGTTCTTTCCAATATTTTACTTTTTGTGATACTGCAGAGCTTAAATCCAAACATCATGTCCATTTATGATAAAAAAAATTTGTATATTGTAATATATTGTATTTTAAGTATCATATTTTCCTATAACAAAGTTTTAGAAAAAGATCTGTAGCTGTAACATAATTTTCTTTTTTTTCTTTTTTTTTTTTTTTTTTTTTTGAAAAAAAATTGTAGAAAAAGGATTGAACAATTCCAAGTTAAAAAAATATATTTCTTTTAAATTTAAAACGATTAATTTTTTTTAAAAGATTGGAGAACAACTTTTCCTTCTAGTCTTTGAAATTTCTATTTGCATGACCATAGTCATATGAGCCATACTTATTTTTTATTTTTTTTGAAAAAGAATAAAATCATCAAGTCAATTATTTCGCCATGTACCATGTTTGCTAAAAATTTTGAAATCGCAAACATCAAAGAAAAAAATGAATCAAAGAAAATATAACACAAAAACTTCAGAAGTACGTATTAATATTCTCAAATTATTTCTCAATTTATAATTCGTTTTCTAGTTCACAGTTTATTTTCTTCTTTGCATGGTATATTAACATTTCTGAAATAAAATATGTAGCAAAAAAAATGCTGGAATAAACTTAGAATTTAAAATGACTTCTACCAAAAAAGGATATTCTTGGATATTTTTTTCTTTGCACACTATTTTAATAACGCTATATCATTTTTATGTTTGCAATCGAAATTTGAAAACAGAAGAAATTAATTCAAATGGTTTTTCTGAAATTATCTGAAATATTGTAGAGAGCTTAAAATAAATATTTTTATTCAAAATTTCATGTTTTGTGGATTTTAATATAAATGTATTAAAAGTAAAAACTTATTTTTTAAACTTCGATGAATCATATCTAAACGAACGAAAATAATTTTCCTTGATGATATAAAGAAGAATAAAACATTTTCTAATCGAAAAACCAAATTAATGAAGTTATTTTTTTTTTAATCTTATATTAATTTTTTGTAATTTTTTTTGAATATGTTAATGTTCTAAAATAAAAATAAAAATTTACTTAAAATAGATATAAATGAGGGATATATTTTTAACATTATTAGGAAAGGCTATAAAAAATATATCATAAATATGTTATATATAGATATATAAATATATATATATATATATATGATATATTTTATACATTATTAAAAATGTATATATATATATATATATATATATATATATATATATATATATATATATGCTATATAAAAAGGAAATACTTGTATATATATATATATATATAAATGATTATAATTATATATATGTATATATATAATATATATATATATATATAAAATATGTATATATATATATATACAGGGTGATTATAATTATAGTCCCACTTTTCAAAATGCTGTAAAAAGAAATACTTGTCATAATGAGTTCAAATTTGAATTGAAGATATTTGAAGAAGGAAAAAAACTGCACGGCATCAAATAAAAGTTCCAAAGTGTATTAATAGATGGCGCTGTAAGCGGTATATAGTCAGTGATATTTTGAATTGAAATTACAACTTAGCATGAGTTGCACATTAAAACACCTGTAGTGTTCAATGTCCTTCATTGTTTCAATATTTGACGGAAAAAATGACTTCCAAGTCATTCAGCAGTTGTGATACTGTTAGTGGAATCCCCATCCACCACGGCAAGGTCATACGAAATTGGATGGGAAAAATCAATGAAACTCTTTTGGAACTTTTTTTGATGCCTCACCGTTTCCCTTCTCTAAAGTATTTTGAGTTTAAATTTGAACTCATCGTGATTAGTGGTTCTTTTTTTTTTACAGCATATTGAAAGTAGAACTTTTAATTATGCGGAATAGCTATTCCTAAATGCCCCCCCCTCCTCCCGAAAAGTAATGCCATCCTCTCATGCCATCATATCGGCGATTTGTTAATGGCATATTCTAAGTAGAACACACCAACTGATGTGCAAGCAAGTTGTAAATGTTTAAAAATTAATTGCTTAATATTTCGATTACATATTTTTCATTTATTAAGAATTTTTAATAGCCATGCAAATGTTAGAAATGATAGATTTACCAAGAGAGATTAACTTTCTTCATGAGGTCCTAAAAGTGTAACTACCTTACAATTGTATCGTAACAGAATAAACATGAAAAATTACTACTATATAATCCAAGTGTATTATCTGCCTTTCCAAAATTTTAAATAAATTAATGGGAAATTAAATTAACAGTTGTTAAGCCAGTATAGCCATGCTTAACTATTTCTTCAGAAAAGCGATTCTGATCCACAGAATAAGATGAAGAAACATATACTTTCGTTTAAAAACTTTTTTTGAAAATAATGACATCAAAACATATAGATACCTATAAATATCAATATACTTCTAACGCGTACCGTTAAAATTATATAGTTATTATATAAATTATGAGTTGAGCTTTTTTAACCTACTTTTCGATACTTCATCTCTATTTTTTTTTTTTTTTTTTTTGTACTTTGATATCTCTTCGCTCTCCCAGACATTGGAAATCCAACAGCAGGTTTTCATAAACTCCCCCAATAGAGTTAATTAAATCTCACGGAATGCCTGATATTTCCTGAATTCCACAAATTCCTTCAGACGTTCGAAGGCGATTGATTTCTCAGAATTTCAAAGCACTGTTGACAAAAGGAAAGTTCATAGAATCTCACAGAAAATATGCAAATATATTTAAACATTCACTATCGTCGTATAGGCTAAATAAGTTGCCTGTGTTAAGGATATAACAAGTAATATATAAAGAAAAATTTTTAAGTCAATTCCTACTTTTTTTCAATATATTGCAGAAAGTCCTTTTTATAAATAAAGTTGAAATTTTTCTCTTACATCTGGCGCCATCTATCGGTAGATACATGCAACTTAAATCTAAAAAAAACAAAAATTAATTAATTAAATTTAATGAATGAATTAATATTTGATAAAAACGTATTAACACCCAGCGGCATCCACTACAAATTAAAGAAAATGTATTTGAACTTGAGCAATGTATTGAGTGGATGAATATGTGTTGAGAGTGGAAATGTATTGAGAGGATGAATAAAAAGTATTTTATGAACGATTGAAAATTAGAACAATATATATATAGGGAGAGTGTGAACTAATAGTAGGAATTGAAAAATAATGGTTTATATTGAATGACTCACTCATTTAAAATTGCAAAAATTCTTTCCTAATAATACGGTATTGCTTCACATTTTTTTTTTCCAAGTTGGTTACCATGGTTGCGATAGCTCACTATTAATATAACTTTTTTTGCAGCACCATCGTTTAAGAGCTGGTTTTTTCCACCAGATAACATGATTATACGCCGTTGGACGGGATTTAATCAGAAACATGATCTCGTATTCCTGTTAACACAGGTTTCTAATTGGTTTATGTTTCGCGACAGGAGATTTTATTATATAGCAGACAGACGACGAGAAATGCCTTACTCTTTAATTATTAATGTTGAATTGGATCATCTAATTTCAAAAAAGGTTAAATAATCTATAGTCCAACGTATATCTCTAGATTTCCTCTTTCAAAAGATGACGCTCTATTACACTTTTATGGAGAATATTTACAAGATCTTTAAAAATAGAATCTTCTAGATTTTTATCGGAAAAAATCTTGTTCATATTTTGTCATGTCAATTTTTTTTTATTAGAATTTCTTTAAAATATTTGTGTACTAATAAAACATTAGACATTTTGATCGATTGTATCCAGTACTTCCGTGAATGCAGTAATATTATTTTCAAGGAAATACTTAACGAAGACATAAGGAAAACATAAGATTTGTTATTTAAATAATTTATTTAACCCTTCACTTTTGGGAAGACTCAGAATAGATAAGTCGTCAAATGATGCTGAAAACAAGTACCATCCTTAACTAGACGGCATTTTGACTTGCACCCCAAATTACTTGTTTTTTAATTGTTATATCAGATCAAGTCAGAAAAGAAGGCATTTGATTTGTGACTTATGATTAAAATACGATATGTCATGCAAATACGTTTTCGATATCTTTTATATCTTTGTAAATAAAATCATTTTATTGAAATCTATAATAAGAATATTTATTATATATTAATTTTTGATGATGGTTTGATTCACCTCTTGCACAGAGTGGCCATGCCCTCTATGAAGCCATCGGGGACAATTTGGTTGTCAAATATATTTCAATATCTTTTATATCGTATTAAATAAAATTATTTGATGGCAATCTGTACTAAAAATATTTAGTCTATATTATTTGTTGATGATGATTTGAATTCACCTGTTCCACAGTGTGAGCCATGCCCTATATGAAGCCATCGCTATCAATTTTCTTTTCAAATATATCTAAAAGAATCTCGAAGGGTTTGCTGTATACTTTTTTTTTCAGGAAAAAAAAAAAAAGTGGGCAATAAAAAAGTTAATAATCAAGTAACCTTATAAATTATTCAACATCATTAAGGGACACTTCAGACTCAGCATCACTCACTGAATCACTCAAATAAGGATGCCAAGCAAATAGAAAAGGGAATATAATATATCTTATTAAATAAAAATCATTTGAATTAAATATGTATTAAAATATTTAGCTTATGTTGATTATTTAATAATGATTCGGATTCACATCTTGCACAGTGTTACCCATGCCTTAATAATATAATAATGCCACTTTGTTAAATGTTAATTTCATGAGCAGTGAATGAACAACAGCACCTTTTCCACTTTATTTAAATATTTAGTCTATTTTAATTTTTGATGTGATTTAGATTCATTTCTTACACAGTATTACCCATGTCCTCTATGAAGCTATCGATGACAACTTGATCAACAAATATATTTACAAGATTCTCGATGGGTTTGCTGTATACTTTTTGTCAGAAAGAAAAAACCCATGTGTGCAATAAAACGTTAATAATCAAGTAACCGTTTACATTATTCACCATCATTAAGGGATACATTAGACTGACAATAGCTCACTGAATCACTTAAATAAGGATGTCAAGTAAATCGAGGAGGAATAGAATGGCTTAATAATATAATAATGCAGCTTTGTTTATTGTTAAATATTAAATGAACAGTGAATGAACAGCAGCACCTTTTCCACTTTATTTAATTATGCGTGTTTTAAAAAAAAACATTGTTCTTTAATTTTAAACCCAAAAGAATTTGATCGCTTCTTTGCTTTTTTTTTTCTTTTTAAACTGAAAGGAAAGGAACAAGCATGTCATAATCAAAACAATGAGCCCTTTTTCGTAAAAGTATCAGTGGGAAGACAAATTCTGTCGTTGCGCATCTATTATGAAGTTCACCAGAGGAGGCTGAAGAGCGTGGACTGACATAAAATAACTGCTTTTTAAAATTGTCATTCTGCTTTAAGTTTTGAGAAAAGTGCACCCACACGTTCATCAGGCAGATTTTTACGATCAAAGAACATTAGGTTTTTTTTCAAGCGTTTTACTTTTTATCGTGAAAGAGACGAAAAAAAAGAAAAAGAAAAAAAAAAGAAAGCACTGAAACATTACGGCCAAAGGCGTTTTCATTTACTGAGGAAAAGAAAAGAAGAAAAAAATATATACTTTCCAGAGGGATTTTCATATGAAAAAAAGAAAAAAAGAGAATGAAGTTCCACTTTGGGGCAGAATGGAATTCAGTCCGCTCTTAATACTTATGTAAATGGTGGAAACTTTTATCTTCAGATTTTGCTGGGCTTGCTTTGAATACATTTTAAGTTTCTTCATTCAAAAAGCAACGGGATAGCTGGAACAATTTTTGTCCTCGCCTCTGACGTCAAGGAGATTTGTCCTCATATTCATATTTAAGGATGCACTTTTTCGCTGTTATCCTTCACTGTACCCGCAACACAGCGGTGACGGGGGCACAAAAGGGCGGATGGAAGTTGCCTGAATCGTAAGAAGAAATTATGTGAAAGAAAAAAAGAAAAATTGAAGAAGGAAAAAAAAAATCCTTTAAACAGTTAAAAAAAAAAGGGATATTTTATTCATAGATTTTACCTTTTGTATTAGAGATGCATAAATTAGGTTTAGACCAATAAACCACAAAAAGATCATCATAGCAAGTTATAGGTGGACAACCAAAATATCATTAACATATTATGTTATGTTTGTTTTAATTATTTTTTCATTTATCAAAATATTTAATTTTATTTCATTTATCATTAAAATAAAGTAAGGATAATAATTATCGATTTATATTATTAAGATTTATAATATATTTTCCTCACAGCGACGATACTAATTTTAAATATGTAAATGTTATGATAATTTTAATGAATATTCTTTTAAAAATAATTTCTGAAGAAGAATGATGTAGTATAGTATAATATAATTTTAGATAGGGTAAAACTCTGACATTCAGTATAATTTTATCACAATGGGAAAAATATGATAATCTTTCAATTCTCAAAACTGAAAAGATTTTTGTAGTTTGCAGCAACATTTCATTCACATATTTTTGATAGTATATCAACAGCTGGCATATAGGAACAATGCGGAAATTTATTCATTCAAGATATAAAATTATGCTACTTGTTACTCCTCTATACCAGCAGCCTGATGGCCAAATTGGGCATTAGCTTTCTATGTTTTCACCGGGCCAGGCTCCAGGCTCAAATCCTAGCTGTTTCATAGATGGCTGTTGGTGGCCTGAAATTCACTAAGCCATAGGTCCAGGTCTAATGAGCCTAAAGTGTACCACAAAATGACCGTCGAGTGGGCACACCAAACCAAATGCTGAAGGAGAATGAAATGCAAACTTACGTCCTTTTGAAAGAAAACCAATCAAAATGTAAAAACTTATATTTTGAAACATACCCGTTGTGAAAATTAATGTAAAGAATATTAAGCGTAAAAACTTCAAATTTAAAAAAAATCTCTGCCATTTATACAGGTAATTTTTTTTAAATATATAACAAACAAATTTTTATGTGCTCATAAAGTTTCCATGTACGAGTATTACATATAAATATGTTTTATAATTTTCTTTACAGAAAAAAAGGTATATATAAATTAGGAAAAGAAAATGACAAACTTAAGAAAAGTAAATTGAATTAATTTTAACATGATCAAAATTTGAAACAAATAATATTACAAACCAGTGTCATAGATCCATTCATGAATAAATATTCGTCAATTGAAGCAAATCACATCGGAATTAACATTTTGTACGTAAGAGATTCATAAACTACTCCAAATTAAGAATAAATACGTGATTTATTAAGGTATCATAAATATTTTTAAAACAAATTGGTTGTTACGTGGATTTCATAAACTTTTTTCAAATAATAAATATTTTTTATTTCTTAACTCATTAGCGGGCTAAACTTATATCAGCATACCTAATTAATATTTCAGAAGACAATAAAAACGTTGATAATGATTTGATTATAAAGAAATGCACCGTATCTCAGCACCATATTTATAAACTTCTAGGTGGGACAGGTATATATACATGAGCGACTCGAAATGCTTTGATAATGTTCTCTGATGTTCTGACATTAATATTTTATAAACGCAATTATATATCAGGTCATTATTTTATTTAAAAACAAGTAATATATAAAAAAAATTAAGTTAATTCCTACTTTTTTCACTATATTGCAAAAAGTCCTTTTTACAAATAAAGCTGAAATTTTCCTCTTACATCTGGTGCCATCTATTGCTGTATACATGCAACTTAAATCTAACTACTTAAGCCACTAAAATAATTAATTAAATTAATTAATGAATTAATATTTGAAAACTGTGTTAACATTCAGTGTGCCATCCACTCACAAGTTCAAAATGGATGAACCAGTGGGTTTAACAAAGCTGCCTTTACTAATACGATTAAAAATATGAATAAGATATAAGGGCAGAGTGAGTTAATAGAAGGAATTGAAAAACATTTTTTCTTCAAAGAGGAATGGATAGGTATAATGAATAATTTATGAATACTAAATGAAATAATCATATTACAACCGGTGTTATTAACCAAAATTATAAACAAAAAATTGTTAAAATTATATTATCTTATTTAATTTATTTCCATTTTATTATTTTTAGTCCATCTTGAATTTCAGTGCTGAAATTCAAGAAAATCATTACTTCCCAGTATGGTTCTAAAGCTTTGTGTTGTTTGAATGTTCTTAGGATGCTACTTCACAATACAATCTTGGATGAGAAGTGACACGAAGATCTACTCTCGCAGTTCCTCTCTTGAAGAAAAGAAAGCCCACTCTATCACTGTTTTCGGCATTGAAAGGAGAGAGAGAGCACAGATGTTATCGGAAGAGACAGAACTCTTTTCTGAAAGAGGTAGTTCAGAAACAGAAATATGTAGGTTTGTTTTTCGAACTTTCTTTGTATCAGATGGGAAAAAGGGAGGTTGATCAATAAGCGAAAGCGGACGTGGAATTTCGTTTCAATTCATGCTATCTATGAATGCCTAAAAAAGCATATTACAAAAACTTGAAAATCCCGCATTGAGATAGTTGTCTTCATAAAAAGAAGAATACTTTTGTTGAATGACGCAATTATTCCATCTGCTCTTACTTGAGGCTCTGAAAGAGCTGAACTTTCTCGTGTATACATGGCTTCCAACCAGCTAATATTTTTTTCAAGAGAATTGAGAAGAAAATTCATAGTGCTGTAAACATAGATATTGGCAAAAAGACACAATAGTAGCTTGTGTAAATTATTTAAAGACAATAGCTTGTGGAATGGGGCATTATGAAGTGTATGTGGCATGAGGCATTATTAATGATTATTTTTTATGAAAATGTCTAGTTTCTGTATATATACGTCTTATTTGGCGAACTCCATGTCCAATCAAATGTGAGTGTCACATGGCATTTTTTGAAGACACTACTTTTGTGAAAACTAGAAAGGTCGATATCGACTTTTTAGACTTTGCCGATCCGCGATGCTATACGTATCGTATGCCATCGCGGATAAGCAGTCAAGTTGCCTGGTGGGAGTGTTCTGGATTTTTTTACTACGACTATGCAAATGTGCGAGGCAACTATTCCTCAAAATGCTTCCAAGAGGAATTGTTCTCCTTGCATCATTCGTTAGAGTGCTGTTTTCGTGACATGCCTCAAATTTCACACGAGACTTATATAGCTTTAATAAAAAAATTATTTTAAAATTTTTAAC
>BPLR01000695.1:0-119923 GCA_021605095.1 Caerostris extrusa
CTATGTACAGGGGATGTCCTTCCTTTGGAAGAGAAAGAATAGAAAGGTTAGAATAACATTCCAGACAAAAGGCCACATTACATAATGAAGATGCAATATCAGCAATGGCAAACTGACATACCAGTTACGAAGTGCTTATGTAAAATCAATAAAGAAAACTCTTGCATTTTCATCATGCATTTTCAATGGCGATAAGAGAAACAACTATTCATTTACTGGACTGATAACAAAAAATATCCATACAGATATTTTAAAAAATAAATTAATGAGTATCAATGATCGGCATTTGTGTGTGTTGCGAAATTGAATTATCTTTGTTCTAACGTGTCTTACGCGCCAAACCAACAAGTATCTATAACATAATGGACCCAGGATAAATCTATCAACAGTGATTCCCTTTATTTGGGTTTAAGAAAAGAATAGAAAAGGGTTGGAAAACATTCTAGACACCAGGCATAATGTAGGTGTAATATAGCAATGGCATCAATAGATATACCATTTAGGAAGAGCCCTATGTAAAACCATTAACGAAAACCTCTTCATCTAAGGAAATGTAAGAATAAGCATTAACGTGGCTACTGAATTTTAAGTTAGTAACAGTTGAATTAATTTAAATTTAGCTTTAAGTGAGGAGTGTAGTTACTGTGGAAGGAATTAAAATGAATGAACGACGTCGTTCGTGAAAGGACAGGCAAGAACACCACGAAGTCTAGTCCATTCAGAGAAAAGTTCTAGTTCTCTGGCGCCATTTAGTGTAGCCAGGAGATACTAGATGGTTTTTTTGAATTAACATAAAAGAAAAGTAAAAAGAATTAAAATTAAGAGGAAGCTTAAACGGAACTTTTAGTTTTAGGAAGTTACAGTTAATGGTCCATTGCGAAGCCTTAACAATTGTAGTGCGATAGAAAGTCTTGAGAGAGTTTGCGAGGTAGAAGATTTGACCATTTATAATTTAACCTTAGTTGTACGTAGTACTACTAAGAAACAAATAATATAAAAAAAAATTTTTTAGTCAATTCCTACTTTTTCCCTATATTGCAGAAAGTCCTTTATAAATAATTTTTCATTCATTTTTTTAAGTTTATTTGGCGCCCTCTATTGGTAGATATATTCAACTTAAATCTAAAAAACACTAAAATTAATGAATTAAATTTAATTAATGGATTAATATTTGAAAAAAAATGTATTAACATCTAGTGTCATCCACTACAATTTTCAAAAAAACGTATTTTAACTAGAAGGGATGAATAAGAAGTATTTTATGAACGATTGAAAATTTGAACAAGATATATATAGGGAGAGTGTGTGAGCTAATAGAAGGAATTGAAAAATGAAAACTTTTGAAAATTAACGCCAAAAATTAGTTTAGAATCATAAAAACATTTACATTTATTTATTTATTTTATTTTTATTTATTATTATTATTATTGTTATTATTATTTCGAATTCCCCGTGAGTGAGTTTAGTGTGTAAGGTGATTGCTGACCCTTTTCCACACTACGATATGAACAATTTTCAGCATTTTTGGCAGCCGGTAATACCTCATCTGAGTATGAATTGTCTGTGTATGAGAATGAAATACCTCATCTGAGTTATGAAGTGCATGAGTATGAGTATGAAACACCTTCTCTGAGTATGAATTAATCTCATCATGAATCGTATTCTATATCAAAAACTGCTCATGCCCGTTTTCTATAGCTTACAGTCTCAGGATGGTATATAGATAAAAATGGTATGAATTGCAATATAGAAGACCTCTGTTGGAATAGTAAGATAATACTATCATGTTGAACTATACAGATTGTTCTAATGGTGAACGATTTCAAATCAAAATGGCCGGCATTTTTGAGACAACAAATAAAAACATATATTAAAGATTAGTATGATAAATAACGACCATGCATTCTTTATGCCGCATTCGTATTAAATTAACTAATAACAAAGCGTCAAAAGCTTTTAAAAAAAATTAAAAATGAAATTTCGCTAATTAAGCTGTTACCTTGAAGTAGCAGTTGCACGGATTTTCATTAGGAAATTGTCTTGCTTCTAAAATGGTGTCGGTCAATGGTGTCATTTCATCAGTCTCGGCTCTACTTTGAGCAATTGCTAAAACAATGAAAGTGATGATGATGATCTTCATCTTGACAATTTCTAGGAACCTGAAAAAAAAAGGAAATTTTTTTAATCAAATCACTGAGAAAATTTATGAAATATTTTTTTAAAAAATACTTGGTATTCACCTTCGAAAAATAAATAGTCATTTTATGAAAAAAATTGTGCATAAGTATTGTAAAAAAAATACAGAAGTCTTACAAAAATTATACATATTGCACGTAAGTAAATAAATGATGGAGCGAAACACACACGACTTTACAGTTTGGGAATGAAGTGCGTGAGAAGTCTGATTGAGCTCTGTGACGTTCTATGGTCATATGAGACCAGGACCTACGGTTTAAAGTGGATTTTGAACGACACAACAAACATCCATGGCACCGCCGGAATTCAAACCCGAAACCTGTGGTACCGAGCACCAGAGGGGCTGGCCACTCAGGCATCAGGTCTCCTCGGGAATCAGCTTATGATACTGGCAGAGGGGATATTTTATTGTTGGCGATAATTTGTTGTTTATTATTTAATGATACTGACCGTTTATGGAACTGGCGCAGGTAAAATTGCAAGCTGGAAACTCCTTTTATTCCAGGGAGGATAACAGGATTCCTCCCCCCACCCCCACCCCACATGTTAACCCAGAAGGGTGTTCATTCCAAACAATGATGCCCAATGTCAACATAGGCATATAGTGAGGGCGTGTGTGTTTGTGGATGTGTGCGTGTATGAGTGTGGATGTGGATATAAGTAAATATAACCTATCAATTAATAAAATTTTCAAATAACATTTGATTTTATACATCGTTTTTTATTCTTAATATTGTTAATAATTCTTTTTTTACTTTCATGTTCTAATTTGCTCATCCTTAGCTTGTTGTTTTTGTTTTTTTAATATAGCATTAAATTCATTATACGGCTATGCCATGGATGTTAGTATTGGTCCCGGCCTAATATCACTGTAAATCGTTGGGCGTAGGTCTGACAATACTAAAACGTAAAAGTATCTCGAAATTTGTCATTGGCCAGACGACCTTGGCCCACCATGGAGCTGTTGCGCCAATGAAGGAAAATAATAAAAACAATTTATATATAAATATATATTTATATATGGTGTTTTTATTAGAAATATTATTACTTTATATATATATATATATTTATTCAACAGTATTAAGAAATAAAAAAATATCAAATAATTTAGTACATTTTTATAGCTTTCGACCATTTCTATTTTATCTGTTAATCGTCTGATACGCATATGAACTTAGTTTAGTTATTCCCATATTGAATACATTTCACATATTGAATACATTTTGCAAAATCATTTGAAACAGTGAAATCCATAAAATATTTATTCAATTTACTTATACTCCATTTACATAAATCAAAGATTTCGAAATTATTCTCCTGCCGAATAGCATTTGAATAACGAAATGGAAATTTTATTGGAGAAGTTTGAAATGTTTCTAATAAATCTTTTAAAGTTCGGCATTCAAAAAGCTTTCAGACTCAAACACCTTTAGAAAAGATCAGACACATATCAGTGAATATTTCATTTAATATTAAAATCGAAAAGTTTTGAGAGAGGAATTTACTTTAAAATATATTTCATTCAAATTCGTATTAAAAAGAATTTTTTTATAGAAATAAAATTTTCCGGCTTGAAAATGTATGTTTTCTTCTATCTCATAATTATAATCCGACCATAGATCGTGTAAAAGGGTAAACATCCGGTATAATGGCGGAAATGGACGGATCGATTACTTTTAGGGATGATAGTCAGATATACTCAGCTGCTTTGAAAAGAGAAGAAAAAAATTTGAAAGAGAAATTTGAAAAATTTGAAATAAAATTCCTCTGCTTTGAAAGAGAGGAATTTTTTCACCTAATTTTTTAACATCGTGATATATAAACTTTTAATTACTAAAAATTGAATTTTTTTAATTGCTATTAAAATAATATTATTAATTATTAATTAAATTATATTATTAATGAAATTATAAATTAATGTTATATTTTGGTATTAAAATAAATTAAATAATTAGCGAGGAACTTTTTTCATTTAGTTTTTCTTTTAACATCGTGTAATATAAAATTTTAATTACTAAAAATTAAATTTTTTATTGCAATTAAAACGCTTCCTATAATGCAGCTCTTTTTTAAACCGTTCAATTTGGAAGTTTGCCAGTTTTCCACACTATAGGTGGTCACACTACACCAAGTGCGTAGTTTTTCATTGTTAAAGATTAATAGACCAGTAAGGTAAGCTAAATTTACATAATTTTTTAATTAAGTAATTTTCGTAAAAGGTACTTTTTCTGTAATAATGTTCTAAGACATAATTTTTCAACCAGAATGAATTTAACCATCTTTCACATTTTGAAATGGACGGAAAAGGATAATTTAATAAATTTGTTGTCAACTAATAGATGAAAAATTTTGTTATTTAATTTTGAAATGTGTTGATATTTTTTATCCCACTTGCTAGACACCAACATCTAGACCAAGTCCAAGAACCCGTATGATTTCATGGAAGGAGGGAAAAAGGGTGACAGCTTCTGTTGTGGTGGAGCACCCCTATGTAGAAGTCTGACTTGGCTCCGTGACGATAACTTTTTAAGAGGTAGGGTTGTTAGCCCAAAGCTCTAAAGTCATATTAGGCCAGGACGACCTACTGTTTTAAGTGGATTCCGAACCACTGCAAATATCCGTGTCACCACCGGGACTCGAACCCGAGGTCACTCGGCCATCAGGCCCGAATTTTGAAATGTAATGAAAAGAATAATGTGATACATTTGTCATCAGATAATGAATGTTTGAATGATTGAACAATGTTGTTTGTTTGAACAATGATGAACAATGAACAATGTTGTTTTGTTTGAATGTTTGAACAAATGAATGTTTATTTTCAATTTTGAAATGTTATGAAAAGGATAATTAATAAATTTGTTATCAGATAATACATATGAATGTTCTTTTGAAATGTACTGAAAGAGATAATTTTATAAATACGCCATCTGATAATGCATATGAATGGGTTTTTTTAATTTTGAAATGTAGTTAAAAGGATAATTTGATAAATTTGTCATCAGATAATACATATGAATGTTTTTTGTTTTTTTTTAATTTTGGAATGAAATGAAAAAAATATAATAATTTCCAGCTTTGAAGCACATATTTAAATGTATCATAGATATTGAATAAAAATATTTATATTTTAATTAATTAAAAAGAAATTTATTTATTTTAGAAAATTGCAGAAATCCTCTAACACCTGTAGAAAAAAATTAATTAAAAGTTAATTGAGAAACTTAATTGTTATCAAAAATTATTAAAATTATTAACTATACATGTTTTTATTTTTGTATTTTTTTAAATTAACTATACATTATGTATTTTGTTTGTTTGCTTGCTTTAATTGAAAAATAAAAGGCTTCAGATGGCAAAATATTAAAAAAATTATAAAATCAACTAGAATAGTTAAAACATTTTGTAGTAAATATTTTTGTAAAAAATCAGGATTTATTACAGTTCATAATTATAAAGCAGAGAGCATGCTACGTGTTTTATTTTTCATAATTCTGTTCAACGTCACTTGCGTGGGATTTAATGGTACGTTTTTAATGCTTAACCCATTGGATGATAACAGTTAATTTCCCTTAATTTAATTTCATTGCAAAAGTTCAGAGCCAATTTCAGTTTACCAAACAAAGTTTGCCCGCCTTATTACGAATCTAATTTAATCCAATTATTTATTTACCGCAAAACTTAAGCTGAGAGTTAAATCGGCTAGTAATAATGGCAATAATTGGAATTCTGGTATTCAGTAGAGTGTAGAGTTTTAGCAGTAAATCAAAATACTATTGTGAAATTAAAGCTGTAGAGAAATCTGAGATAAGTTCTGCAGTTATATGAAATGATAAATTCACATTATCAAAATTATTTTGAAAACATAACGTATATACAGGAAGATAAAATTTTTCGCGCATAGCCATATGGTATGTAACAATTTAGAAACGAAATTTCTCTTACGAAATTTAATTAAAAATTTATCCAAATATAGTTTAAAATACGTTATATTTGTGAAATTTAAATGATAATTTTTCAATAAAATAATCTTGAGAAATAAATAAATAATAATAATAATAATAATTAATAATAAATAAGTTTGGAAATAAATAACAATAAAGAAATTTTGAAATAAATAACAATAAATAAATCTTGAAATGAATAACAATAAATAAATAAATAAATTTTGAAATAAATAAATTTATTGTTAATTAAAATTTATGCACCCATATAAAATGCGAATGAGTAAAATTGATATGCTTTGGTGCTCGGCGCACAGGTTTCGGGTTCGGAATGTTTATAGTGGTTCCTGCGGTGCCGTGGATGTTAATATCTGTTGGGAATCAAATTTAAACCGTAGGTTCCGGTCTAATATGACTGTTGGGCGTAGGACTAACAATCCTACCCCATAAAAAAGAAAACGACTCCTGTCTCGAAATCTGCTAGTAGGCAGACGGCCTTGGCCCACCATGGGACTGTTGCACCAATGAAGATTTGTTTTGGTTTGCCGCTCTATGGTCATTTTCTACACACTTTAGGCTAATTAAACTGCGACCTACAGTTTAATGTGGATTACGAACCACTAAAAAACATAAATGCCATCCAGGATACGAACTTGAAGCCTTTGGTACCAATGACCATCAAGCCGCGCCAATGAAGAAGTAAAGAAAATTGGATGTCTAATATGGTGATTGGATTTTTTGTGAACATTCGATTTTTTTTTTTTTTTGTGGGGGTGACATCACTCTAGACATTTTGGATTTCTTTTTTTTTAACCCGAGAAAGCAAATGAAGATTGATTATCTGTAAATGTGCTCTTTTAAAGTATTAAATCTTCCTTAACTTTATTGTTCGGTATGTTCTTAAAAATTTATATTTTGAAAGATATCTCAGATTTACAAAGTTCATTTGCTTGTCTTTCGTGAAACAATTTTAATCATAATGTGAATTTTAAAAACCAAATTATTTTTGCAAAAGGAGGATTTAGTATTTTAAAAGTAAATCGTCAAAGATTTCATTTTTTTTTTTTTTTTTTTTTTAACGGAGGGATTTAGTATATCTTAGAAGAGCTGTTTGGAAAAAGGCCTAAAGTATGGAGGAATTACGGAAAACTGTAAAAGATGGGGAAAAAAATCCTTAACAAAGCTCTTATCTCGTTACTACAGCGTATAGCAGTGTAGTGGCCATCGCTACAGCTTATTGCAGTGCTATAAGCTGCAGCAACGGCCATTGACTATAGTTTTTCTTAATATTCAGTTTATAACGGTGCTATAAACTGAATATTAAGAAATATTCACTGTGCTCTTCGCTGTATTGAATAGTTCTTAATTCACTTTAATTTAAGAAGACTTGATTAAGAGGCAGCGGTGGAGAGTCGAGTATTTTTTAAGAACTCAGTTCCTTGTCCATTCTCTTTCTGGTGTTTTTCTTGTGTGTTTGTTTCGGTTTTAAACAAAAAGAAAATAAATAAACTGAAACCATTTTGATTTCGCAAATTTGCAAAAATTGCAATTTAGCGAAGCAGAGCCTTTTATAAGTTTGAATCTTTTGAACTCCTCCTACCTCCTTCAATAATAAGTAATATGCAACTACAGACAGATACGTTTCAATTCATAAAAATAAAATAACTGTTATATATACTTTATAAAAACATGCAAATTAATATGTAATCATAATTAACATTGGTATATATAATTCCAATAAAAAAAATGCAAAATATTAAAAATAATAATTTTTTTGGTTGAATAAAAAGAACGAATATATAGAAAGATTACGTTTTCATTTATTAAGAATTTAAAAGGTCCGACTCGTACGCCACTGGTGAGCATTAGGGTTGAGATTCAATCCGCTAGCGGCTTTGTTGTAGACACTGTTTCAAAAACGAGAAGAATCCATGGCGTTTGTGACTTTCAGCATTAGTCAGCATGTTAGTCGGACTACCTGGAGGGCGTTTTCGATGTTTTCTTCCATACGATACGCAAACGTGGGGTACTTCCCCCTAAAATCCTCCCGGAAGGCACTGTCCTCCTTCTCCAGCGTCACGGAGTCAAATCAGTCTTCTGTCTACTAGTGCTCTTAAAACGTCCCCCTCCTTTCATGAGAACATACAGTTTCTTGAACTTTGTCTAGAGTTTGTTGTCCACCAACTGGGATACGAAACAACAACAGAATTTAAAAGTATGAAATACTTTTTATGAGTAATTTGTTTTTTTTTCTAATGCAGTTGGCAAACACTTAGATAGCTGTCTTGGATGCCTTGAGGCAAGCGCTGCGTTACTCACTTTGCATTACCCAGAGGGCGCGTGTAACTTGAAGATAAGTCCCGGACGCGGAGCAACAATGCCCCCATGGTGAGGGCCCATGCCTTTTACCTGCTGGAAGATTTCTAGACAGAAGATATTTTCTTTTTACGAGGTAGGGCTATCAACCCTACGCCCAACAGTCATGTTAGACCGGGACCTACGGTTTAAAGTGGATTCCGAACCACTACAAACATCCATGGTACCACAGGGTCTCGAACCAGAAACCTATGATACCGAGCGCCAGAGAGCTAGCCATTCGGCCATTCAGGCGCTTTATGAGTAATTGTTGTGTGGGACAATTTTTTTACCGTTAACAATATACATTATACCGGGACATTTTTGTACTATTTATATACTGGGACCATTTTTTTACCGTTAAAAAAAATCGCCAAGCATATGACAATCTACAAAACTCTGGAATGATAATAAAACTAGTCCTGAACATGTTAAAATTGCTTATGATCAATAGATGAGTATTATAGCTTATTATCAAAATAAAAATCATATATCTAACATGTTAAATTTTGATATGGGCTTCGATACATGAACATTATGTTGTGTGTCTAATCTTCAGTGTCCTGCGGTGCAGGACGGACATCCCATAAGTAACCCACTCATGAACAATGGCAATAGTCAGCTTCTGTTGTGATGGAGCCCCCGTAGTTAGAAGTTTGATTGGGCTCTACTGTCATATTAGAACCGAGACTTACAGATTAAAGTGGATTCCGAACCACTAAAAACATCCATGGCACCACCGGAACTCGACCCTGAAACCTGAGCATCGAACGCCAGACACTCGGCCATGCAGGAACATTATATGCGCATTAAAATTGCTTTTAAAATATTCTGTATTCATGCAGTTGAATGAATATAAATAAATGATAGAATATTCTTTATTTATTTTATTTTATTAATTATATTTTATATATTATTTTTTTTTTTATTAATATTTATCAGTCATTTCCCATTTTATTAAGAAAGTATTGGTATTTAGTTTTTCCTAATTTTTTTTTTCATGAATAATCCATGCAGATAACGAATGGATAAAAAAGGCGTGATAAAAAAAATTTATTAAAAAAAAATTTAAGCCCATATGATAATCAAATGCGAGGTTTTTATTAGAAAAACAGGCCCGACATAATAAGCCCTTTTATAGAAAAATCTATAAAAATTTCAAACAATACATACCGAACATAATTCGAAAACTTTTACGAAAAACATTTTGCGATAGACCACAACATGAAAAATCACAGCAAGATGTTGAAGAATTTTTTTTTTTTTTAAACATTCATGGGGGATTATTTTTCATAATAAGTAGGATAAAAATTTTGTAAAATGAAAAAAGAAAAACAATAACAAATTAATAAAATGATTTTTTTTATAATAGACGTTCGTTTACAATGCCGTTTTGTTATTAAAACACCGCAAGGATTAATTTCGAAAAGCTTTCGTTTCGTAAAACTGTAACAGCCTTATCTACAATAAATTTTGAAAAAAATTTATTAAAAGGAAACCATTTCAGTATGCCATGTAGAAAACCATTCGCAAGAACTTTCAGAAAAAATTTTGTGCTTTTACAGTTTAAAGGAAATTATGTTTTATGTGCCTCTGAAAAATTTCAAAAATTCGAGACTTTTTTTCAATTCAATTTGTATTTCATTCAAATCAGATTTGCCGTCTTTTATTTAAAAGTTTGTTCAATGTTTTTAATTGTATGACATTTTTAACTATTGATAATCAAAATACAAAAAAATCTAAATAATTTTCGTTCCATTTTTTTTTTCTGGCGGAATATATTAGCAAAACTATTTCCATTGTGCTTAAAATTAAAAATTTGGTATTCAATTTTGAACAAAACCTGACTATTTTAAATAAAACCAACCCCTTTTATGTACAGAAGTTTATTTGTATTATATTTTTATTGTTTATAAACAAAAGAAGAGCCAATAAAATAAAACATTTATAATATTTGACATTTTTTAAGTATTTGTATCTGAAAGTGAACACTTATTCTATTTGATGTGATTTTAAAAATCTGTTTGCCTGTTTTGCATTTAACAAATAAATTGATTTTATTTTCGTTCAACCCAATGTCCTTGACTTTTGCTGTTTGGTCATTGACTTACGTAAAAGTTAATTTAAAATATCACGCTAATATATATTACGCTAAAAATAATCTAAATATTAAGCTAAAATATTACGTTTAATAAAAATATTACGATTTTTGTGTGTGTGTGTGTGTGTGTGTGTTGATGTGACTAATCCTTAGTATCCAACATCGCGGGGAATGAATAGTCTACTCATAGAAGGAGGGAAAGGGGGCAGCTTCTGTTGTGATGGAGCATCCCTAGATGGAAGTCTGACTTGGCTCCGTGCCAATGAAGAAGGAGGGCAGTGTCTTCCAGGTGGACTTGTAAGGAAAACTATCCCACACTTGCTTATCGCATGGGACTACTATCGCTGAATAACGAGGCAAGATGCTGAACATCACAAATGCCATCGATTATTCTCGTTTTTTGAAATAGTGTCTACAACAATAACGCCAGCAGATGGAACAACTGAGCTAATGCTCACCAGTATCGCATGTTACCACTGATCCATGAGTCGGGCACGTGTTTTTTAAACAGTATGAGAAAATACTAACTTCCATAAAAAATTGTTTCCTATTAATATATTAATAATAACATTCAAAAATTCATTTTTTTTTTCATTTCTTTTGCTCAGTTACACATATTTAACAACTAATCTGCAGTTGTTTAATTTATAAAAAATTTAAATTGTGTTTTAATTTTCAATTCTTAACAAAAAGAAATTCTGATTTTTTTTTTTTTCCAACTTTACATAGAAATATTCCAAGGCATTTCAACTTTCTAACGAAACTTGTTCCAGAAAACTATATGTATGTTAAGAAAATCAATATTCCAATTTTTCCTTTTGCAAAAACTCCCCCAAAAAAAAACCCCACAATAATTAACCCCAAATTAAACCTATTATTATTGATTAGTTTTTAATGCTGTATTTAGTTTCACTCGTAAGTATTTGTTTTATTTCCATACAATAAATGTAATTCGCTATCATATTTTTTTAAAGGGAAAAAACTGGTAGTCTCTAGAAAATAAATTCAGATTTTTTTCCTTTAATATACAAACAACAAAATTAATTTTTTTTTCTAGCACTAAATGTTACTAGTTGTGCTTTTTATTTCTGCGAAAATAAATATTCATCAGAATATTGTTACTTTTGTTATTTTGTTGTACATTTAGGATATTTTCTAGATTAAAAAAATTATAAAGAATCTTGAATTTTTTGTAATCATAATTAAGAGAAATAGACTATGTATCGATTATATATTTTTTTCTTTGCAATTCTAGTTGCTTTGACTTTAATAGCATTAACCTTCAAATAAACTACGATAATTAGTGCTAATTATGAATAAGTGTGGTTCAGTATCGTCTGAATTATTTTTATTAATGAACTCTTTTATTTATTAATAACTTATAAAACCAGTAAAAAACCATTAATTAGGTAAAATTAATAATCTCTCCTAGAACAAAACATAAAAAAATCACTGTAATAAAAAGTTACAAATCTTTTTAATACTGTTCGTGGTTTTTTGGAAAAAAAATTAAATCAATGAAACCGTTAATTAATTAGTAATTAATTTAATTAATTATTAATACATATTATTGAAGCGATAATGAATCATGAAATATATAGAAAAAAAAATTAAGAAATAACAAAGTTTACTAATTAATTAATTTAATAATTAGTTAAAGTATTAGTTTAATATTTTTAAAACGCTTTTATTTAAATCAGTTATAAGATCATTCTGGCATAATACTGTATAGTATTATAAAAAATTGCACGTAAAAAGTGTTACAGTGCAATTTAAATTTGAGAATGTTTTTAAAATTAAATTATCAAGTATTTATTGTTATTGTTTATCAATTTTTTATTATTTCCTTTATATAATAATCAATTATGATAAAAATTAATTAATAAAATAATTAATAATTAATTTAATTAAATTCAAATGTAATTAATAAAATAATTGATGATCATTTTAATTCAAACAATTTTTATTTAAATATTATTTTTAATTAAAATTATAAAATAATAATAAATATTTTGTTTATCAATTTTTATTGTTTCCTTTAGATAACAATCAATTATCATAAAAATTAATTGATAATTAATTTAATTAATTAAAATAAATTAAAAATTAATTAAATTAATGATCATATTAATTCAAACATAATTTTTATTTAAATATTTTTTAAATATATGTTAATTAGAGTTTTTCATTTACAATATTTAATTTATTTGCTGCATAATTGCTTATTTTTAAGGATTGAAATATATTAGTCCCAATTTATAAATAGTATAAATATCTGCATTTATTAATAACTCCATTTCCTGCATGTTTTGAATAGATGATAAACTATTATTATTACTACCTTCCAGTTGATTAGTTATAAAAATATTATTAAAGTTAGCAACACCATGTTAATTTGAAAAAATTTCTTTTACTTGTTTTACTTATAAAGAAAAAGAAAGATAGTAAATTAATAATCTTGCAAATTTCTTCTAACAGGTTTTAACAACCTGGTTTAAAACAAACTTCTAAAAATACCAAAACAACAAACAATTAAAGCTAATCGAATATTCATAAATAAAAAGAACTTACTTTTTACCACAACATATCAAGCAGATGTTTGCCAACTCAAGAACTAATACTCTAACGAAAAATCGTTTGCTTCGAAAATAATGACGTCACCATTATAAAAGAAGAACAGAAACATTCCAACCTGCCCAGGACCTTGTAAAAAAGTCGTTAATGAACTGATTAGAAATCGTTACTTCCCTGGGGATGTTTCGAAAGAATATCACCTTCTTTTTATTTTTATTTTTAGCAGTAAACGCCAGTTAACTTCATTAAAAATGAAATAAACTTGAAACGTTCTACTCAAGCAGGAAGAACTTCAGAAGACAGTTATTAATGGTTTAATTTGAACTACGATCTTCGTTAAGGGCTTCGGAACAGGATTGTTACACTTTAGAATCGAATAGAATGAAGTGTTCTAAAGGAATTTCGACACGGTTATGGTATTTTATTACAGAATTTCTCATTACGGACATGAGGTTAAATCTTCTAGTTTGGTATGCTTTTAAATATATGCATAAATGAATAATAAATTAATGGATTTGAAAGTTAAACATGGAATCTCTATAATAATAATATGCAAAAATTATCTATAATGACTCCTGTGGGATATTTTATATGCTTCAATTGCTCTAAATTTCTCAATTATCTTAGAAGTTAGCATTCCTAAATATTACAAGAAAATTTGTTGCCGAAACGATCAGTAAATTGGAAGTTGAATTTACCCCTATTTGGTTTGGTTCATCACTCTACTGTAATTTTTTGCACATTTCAGGCTAATTAGACAGGGACTTTCTGTTTAATGTGAATTCCGAAACACTAACAAACCTCCAGAATTCAAATCTGAAGTCCGTGGTACCAAAGTCCATAGGAAGAACTTCAGAAGACAGTTATTAATGGTTTAATTTGAACTACGATCTTCTTTAAGGGCTTTGGAACAGGATTGTTACACTTAAGAATCGAATAGAATGATGTGTTCTAAAGGAATTTCGACACGGTTATGGTATTTTATTACAGAATTTCTCATTACGGACATAATCTTTTAGGTTAAATCTTTTAATTATGTTTTTAAATAAAAGCATATGATTGAATGGATATGAAAGTTAACTTTGACGTCTCTCTAATAAATATGTGCAAAAACTACCTATTATGACTCTTTTTGAGATATTTTATGGGGTTAAATTGCTCTTAATTTTTCAATTAGCTTAGAAGTTAGAATTCCTAAATACTACAGGAACATTTGTTGTCAAAAACGATCAGTAAATTTGCGGACGAATTTACCCCTCTTTGGTTTGGTTTGTTGAGCTACGGTCATTTTCCGTAAGTTTAATGTGATTCCAAAACACTAGCAAACATCCATGCCACCGCCAGGATTCGAACGTGAAGCCCGTGGTACCAAAGGTGCTTGAAGAAGACTGTTATTAATGGTATAATTTTGAACTACGATCTTCGTCAAGGGCTTCCGGAACAGGATTGTTACACTTTAGAATCGAATAGAATGATGTGTTCTAAAGGGATTTCGACACGGTTATGGTATTTTATTACAGAATTTCTCATTACGGACATGAGGTTAAATCTTTTAGTTAGGTATGCTTTTAAACAAATGCATGTTTAGTTTTAAGTAAATGAATGAATAAGATAAGTGTGCACTAAATGGCCGTACAGCGAGAAACCAAGTCACACTTTTATAATAGTATTAATATTATTTATAATATATTAGGTTTTATATAATATTTTTAGAAGTTGGATTTAATTTAAATACATTAGAATTAACATTTTTCGGAAGGATTCCCATGCGATAAGTCTCGAATTTTTTAATCTTGCTTGGAGCGTCTTCATCGCCAACATTATCATCATCATCATCATCGTCGTAATTGGCATGTATATATTTTCTGCGAATATCAAGCTGAGATTAGTTTGTTTTATACATATATTTTTCTTTTACATTTCTGAATATTGGATTAGTTGTTGAAATTGTTGGATTAGTCCGTTGAAGGAGTTAATAGATATTGCAATCGTGCTTTCCCCTACGCTCTGCAAGAGCGCCCCTATTGGCGTTCAGGAGAAATTGTCAATAGGCCTCGAGACTCTCACCGAGAGGAAGTACAGCGCAATTTGCGCACCCGATAAGGATTGTTTAGTTTATAGTCTCTCATCCCGAGAGGAAATATATTTAACGCAACTCTGCGTAATTGCTGGCCGGCAGTCTCTCACCTGGAGAGGAAGTATATTTCGCGCATCCAGCGTGTTACTGAATATCGGGTTTTCGGCTTAGAAGTGGAATCCTATCACGAATTCATAAGTATATGTCTTTAATTAAACGCTTGTGTGCGGTGCTTGTGCATGGGCCAATAAAGCTGCGAGTTCTCTAACTTGTGTCTTAAGTCTCAACCCAACCACACCCAGTTACAATCCACTACAATGTGGCGCCCAACGAGGGGCCCGCTCGAACCCAGAACACTACAATACAGGTAAAGGAACTAGAAAGTTTAAACAACAAATAAAAATAAAAAATAATTTAACATCAAAAGACGAATTTCATAAATACCACTTATTGCGGATTATTTAATTGCTAATAATACAATTATGAAAAAAAGAATATTGCTACTAAAAATAAGTTATCAGAATTAGTTTTCAAGCAAACGATATATGACAATTTTGCACTCCATCATAAATAGGGGGCATAATTATTTTTGCTGCCATAATTATCAAAAATAATTAGTTCATTTAGATGTAAATAATATGTTAAGAATAGACACTCAGTGGAACTGTTTTGTATTTAAAATGGTGCATCTAAATTAATTCGTCAGTGATGTAATCAAGATTCTAGTTGGTGAAGAAATCGATTTAACAATTTTGACAAAACAAAGTTATTTTATAAGAATATTGTACACATGGACTGCCTTATCATAAATATAAAAGAAGATAGCTATATCTAACTATAATAATTGATAATTCAAATTTAATCTCGAAATTTTATTCATACCACTTTTAAAGTAGGCACCTATGTTTACTTTATGAATTGTCATTTTAAATTACGTTCTACACGAAAACTTCAATTAATTTATCAACAATTGGAATTGCAAATGAATTAATTCAACAATAAAAAAATAGAAAAAAAAGCAGATAAAATATTTGTTGGTTGCAAATGGTTGAAACGGTATTTAAAACAAATGTAAAACAAAATGGTATTTAAATTTCCTTTATTTGACACATTTATTTTTAAATGAAAGCAGAAGTAAATGTATACCAATTTAATTAGTTGTTCAGATTATAAAGAAATATTAAAACTGAACAAGAATCCAATTAAGTCTCCATTAAAGAAAATTTCAAAACTATTCCATTAAATACGTAAAATATAATTGTCTAATACATGACATAACATATTTATTGAAAGTATATATTTTGATTAATTTACTTTATATGTAGTCAGTAACAAATTAAAACACAAATTGAAGTTCTTTCCAATAGTTATTTTATTTCTTTAAAGAAACGTAATTAATTGACCAATCAAGAAAGACAGTCGATTTAAAACATATCAATTAATCTTGAATTTTAAACCTGCTGCTCTGTTTTTTTTTTAAAGAATGTGCGTTACTTAAAAGCATAACAATGTATCTATTTCTAACTAAACAAAGCTGGATCTGTACTTTACATGTTATATTAATTAAATAGCGGATTTCTGTACTTTACTTTCTAAGTATTATCAATAACTTTGGTCTCAATATACATCAGAAATGTGTTCATTAAGAGCCAGAATCTAAAAGATCAAGAATGCACTTATTTATTAATGTCAAGGACATTAAGGTCCATATAAATGAAGGGTGCAACTACTCGTTAACAACAGGGACCATATAGATCAGAGATGCACCTATTTGTTAAAAATGAAACCATTTAGATCAGGGATGCACAAACTCAGACTAAAAACTATATTGATCAGGAATACAGATATTCGTTAAGGCGAGACCATTCAGATGAGGATGCACATATTCGATAACAACTACACTCATGTCCATAAATTAAGGATAATTCAGAATCACACAGAAATTGAACTCTAAAAATAAAAATTTCACCTGTAGAATTATCACACACATCTTGAAGAAGAATATGCAAATTACAGGAAACCACCAGATGGCGCGGATAGTCCGTCACAATGACGAGAGTGTAAGAGAGGGGTATATAAGGAATGGTGGCAAAGAAGTAAAATTGTTCACAAGCGCTTTAAAAGCCTTTCAGTGCAATAACCGCAAATTTATGGCACAATGGAAGCATTTGGATGATTTTTGACGTGGTAGAATTATCGGACGACTGGAATGTGGACGTACCCAGCTGGAAGTATCCGAGGAACTTGGAATCGCCCAGAGTGTCATCTCCAGGCTTTGGCAACGATTCCAGGATGATGGTAATGGAAGTAGATGTTACAGCACAGGTCGCCCGCGAGTTACAACGTCGAATGAGGACCGGTATTTAGCAGTTACTGCCAAAAGAAACAGACGGAGCACAGCATCAGACCTGTCTCGTCAGCTCTCTTCAGCTACCGGTACGACAGTTTCAAGGCAGACCGTGTACAGACGCTTAGGGCACATTGGTCTATATGCTCGTAGGCCTGTCAGATGTGTTCCACTTACCGCAACTCACTGTCGCCTGCGATTAACCTGGAGTAGAGAGCATGCATTGTGGGCACCGCAACAGTGGTCTTATGTGATGTTTTCCGACGAGTCCAGGTTTAGTTTGCAGTCTGATTCTCGCCGGACTTTCAAATGCAGAGCGCCAGGTACCCGTTACCACCAAGAGAACACCATTGAACGACACCGTTACGGTGGTGCAGGATGGCTCGTTTGGGGAGGAATTATTCTTGGTTCCAGAACTGATCTGCATGTTCAGAGTGTAACGATGACAGGCCACATCTATCGGGATGTCATTCTGGAACAGCATGTACGTTTGTTTCGGGGCGCCATGGATGCTTAATTTCTGTTTATGGATGACAACGCCCGTCCTCACCGTGCAAACATTGTAGACGAATGCCTTCAATTGGAGGATATCCCCCGTATGGATTGGCCAGCATACTCACCGGACTTGAATCCAATAGAGCATGTGTGGGATATGCTTGGCCGAATTGCAGCCCGTCAACCCCCTCCCACCTGTCAACCGGAACTTCGGAGGGCATTGCTTGATGAGTGGTGTAATATTCCCCAAGATCAGAATGATAATTTGATACTCAGCATGCCTAGGTGTTGTAAGGCTTATATTGCATCGTCCGGGAGACATATTCCATATTAACCATCATACTAACCATGTTATACTGTTTTTTGTAAATAGGTTCTTTTTTGAAATTTGCTCCAGTGAGTAAAAATCGCAATTTTTATTAATTATGTCAAACATATAGCATCTTTTTTGCTCTTTACCTTTTGTTTAATAAATAGACTTTACAAATAAGTCAAATTTGTCTTGCTTCTGTCTCTTTCTTTGCCAGAACTTCGTTATCCTTAATTTATGGACATGAGTGTAGATCAAGGACGGAGACATTTGTTAAGACGAAACCACTTAGATAAGGGATGTAGTACATATCGTTAAGATATGAATCAAGAAACATAATGAGCATATTCGTTAAGACAAGACCATTTAGATCAGGGATGCACACACTCAATAAGAGTAAAATTCATATAGATCAAGGATGCAGATATTTTTAAGACGAGACCATTTAGATGAGGGATACACATACTCGATAAGATTAAAACACGTATCAGAGATGTTATTTTTGTTTATTATATATTACTAAAAAGAAAAAGAAATAAAGGATTTATTTTAATAACTTACATTACATTAAATTAATATCTGTTTTAATAATCAGATTGATTATTGTTTTGACTAAGGCTAAAATTGATTGTGAATTTTTATTGGAAAGTGGTTTATATTTTATTTTTAATTTATTAGCATTCCTGATTTAAAAAAAAAAAATTTCATAGAAATAAACTAAAACAAAAAATAACTACACACCAAGAAGGAATTATACGAATGTGACGAAAAGCGGTATAAATGATGTAAACATATAGAAAAATAAACTATTAAAATTTCAGAGAAATCAAATATTATCTTCAGGAAATTCAGTTATACAAAGCGAACTAGCCTACCTTCGACACTTATGAAGCTTATATTCCAGGCAATATCATCGAATAGAGGCATAGCTCTAATCCAAATATCGAATGATCCTGGGATTTGATCCTCCTACATCTAGCCCCATTCTATAGTGCATTCTATCTCAAATGGTAACGTATGGTCATATTATGAGAGAATCTATATCTCAGACGCTTCTATATTGAGAGTTAGTAGACGGAATTAAATTCGAATTGACGTTATTTCTTAGAATTAAAATTCACCATTCTTATCGGTTTTGATTCTTTAAAGTTCCACTTATTCATTCTTCAAATTTTCTAAATCAATTGTTTGCTGGATTACAATGATTTGTATAAGAAATTTCATTGCAATTTTGAAAAGTTTTTTTTTTCCTAATGCAACTGGAGTACTTAAGACAGTTGTGTTTGGCACCTTAAGGCAAGCGTTGCACCGACGTTACTCACTTAACAATATCCAGGAGGTGCGTGTAGCTTGAAGATAAGCTACGGACGCGGAGTAACAATACCCCTCAACGCTCTACGATCATGTTAGACCGGGATTGACGGTTTAAAGTGGATTCGAACCACTACAAACATCCATGGCACCACCAGGATTCGAATCCGAAACCTTTAGTACCGAGCGCCAGAGCGCTAGCCAATCGGCCGTTCAGGCCCCAATTTTGAAAAGTTATGCGATCCTTTTCGAACTGAACTCTAAGGAGAGGAGGAAAGAGGAAGCGGTGTAAAAATGGCAACGGATAACTATATAATATTTATTTTAATCAACCTTTTTGTAAATATGTAAATAGAGATTGTGTGTATTAAAGAAAATGGAAAATTAATTACTAATCTTTAGTATTAGGATGAGCAAAGCCCGTCCTTATAGCAGACAGGAATTTTTACATTGTTTCATACATTTTACAAAAAATTGCAAAAACTCTAGACTTGAAATTTAACATAAAAATGTATGTTAAAGTCTATATGTATTATCCAAAATTATTTCTGCAAAATGTGTTGATTTAAAATATAAAATTACGATTTGTTTCGTAAATTCTACATATGTATAAAGGATTTTATTAACTTTCAGTAGTATCTACAGATGGGAGGCTTGATGGTAGAGTGATTAGTGCTCTGGCGCTCGGAGCCACAGGTTTAGGGTTCGGGTTCCGGCGGTGTCATGGATGTTTGTAGTGGTTCGGAATCCACTTTAAACTGTAATTCCTGATCTAATATGGGCGTAGAGCTGGCAGCCCTACTTCGTAAAAAAATTTTACATCTTCTGTCTAGAAATCTGCCAGTAGGCAGACGTAGGCCTTGACCCACCGTACGGCTGTTGCGCCACTGATAATGATGAGTATCCACAGATAACTGCAGATGACGGTTCACTTGAAATAAAAGTTATGCGATCCCCTTTGAACTGAACGGTAGGGAGAGGAGGAAAGAGGTAGCGGTGCAAAAATCGCAGTGGATAGCTTATTACGATATTTAATTTAATTAACCTTTTTAATAAATGTGTAAATTGATATCGTGTGTATTAAAGAAAAGGGAAAATAAGAAAATAATATTTTTTTAAATTCCCCTAGACATCAACATTATCCTCTTATATAAAATGGCGTCTATACCGTGATGAAGCCACTACACTTTGACTGCCGATTTGTTTTGAAGTAGCTATCCTTGAATCAACTTGATGCAAACAGTTGGAAAAGACGCACTAGTAAATTGTTGATGCTCCAAAAACTGACAGCCACCCTGACACATAATCGATGCTCCGAAAGTTTAAAACCATCCCGGTGTATAGGTGTCATCCCAAATTGAAAGCCCTCCTGGCAAAGTGTTCCGGATCAACAACTTTCTTGACATCATGTTAGCGTTTCAAATCAAGAGCTGTCCTAGTGCGAAGTTTCTGATTGTTTCTGAAATCTCCACGACGTCTGTTTTGCACATACATTCAACTGAAGGTGGTATAGCCCTTATATTTAGGACGTTTTTATCATTTCAACGTCTTTTCAATCATCCTTTTGTTGGGACAACAAAAGGATTTTCAGCTGCTTTTCAAGTTAAAAATTACATATAGCTATTTTCAAACTTTTAAACCAATAATAACTTTCGTTGTAACGTTAGCCTTATAATAAAATTTAATTCCAGTAAACATTGTTGAGATTTTTCTTAAAAATAAAAAAACGCAATTGTATGCAAGTTATTATTTTTTTCTTTCAATTATTTTTTGTTATTTTTTTATTATTTATTATTTTTTGTTTCAATTTCAGGGCCGAGTGGCTTGCGCTCTGACACTCTGTACCACAGGTTTCGGGTTCGAATCTCGGCTGTACCATGGGGGACTGCAGTGGTTCGGAATCAATTTAAACTGTAGGTCTTGGCCTAACAGGATTGTAGAGCGTTGCGAAGAGAGAGAGCGTTGAGCGTTTAGAGCGTTATTACTCCGCGTTCGTAGCTTATCTTCAAGCTACACACAACTCCTGGGTAGTGCCAAGTGAGTATCGTCGGTGCAGTGCTTGTC
Organism: Caerostris extrusa; assembly: GCA_021605095.1. Lineage (NCBI taxonomy): Eukaryota > Metazoa > Arthropoda > Arachnida > Araneae > Araneidae > Caerostris > Caerostris extrusa. The sequence continues at coordinate 21,772 of BPLR01000695.1, forward strand.
TTAAGACATCGAAGACAATTGTCTGTTTGCCTGCTGCTTTAGAACAAAAAAACGGTTTCAATTTCAAATATTCTCAACAGTTATATTATTTTTTATTTTTCATTATTGTTTAAAAAATTAATATTTTATTAGTTTTCTCATACCATGTGTACTAGAATTACTTATAATAACTCCCATTATAATGGTAACTTTTCAAGCATTTATTTCATTTTAACCAAACTGGCGTATTTACAATAAATACTGCTACATCTAAACAAAGAGAAATGATTTATTGTCATTTGTCCTTGAATGTCAGACATTTATATTATTGTTCCGTCAAAACAGATACAGAATAACTGACAACACAACTAGTTTTGTGAGTAGGCTATTGGAAATTAGTCAACGTATTCGTTTCCTTTAACTACTACTTGCTTAAATAACAGCTGTTCATAACTGTTCTGGAACAAAATTAGTAACTGCGGAATTATCATGTGGACTTGAGCCATTTTTTGTCTTTATCAATTGGGTCTAAACTTATGTAATGTTTTAATTTGTGGGTTGAAAAAGGTTTAGTAAATGAAGAATAGGGTTACATTAAAGATATTATAAATGAAAAAAAACTCATGGCCCACCTGATCAGATGTCAAGAGTAATAATGGTTGAATTTGAAAATTGCACATGCAACTAATAAAAAAATGGGTGTGTTCCTATTTCACCAATTACGAAATTTTGCGATAGCTGTCAAGTAAAAGCTAGTAAATAAAATACAAGACAAAAATCAAAGACAGTGGTTCTCAAACTTTTTGAAGTCGGGACTCATTTAAAAACCTACAAATTATTGTAAGCTCACTATATACAAACATTTATACTCCCTATATACATTTCTGAGAAACACGCATCCTCTAGTAACGCTTCATAGACTAGATCAGGGGTCTCCAAACTTTCTGGCCTTAGGGCTATACTGTTTAATCCAGTAAGTACCAAGGGCTAAAACCGTTTTAATTTTTCTGCCATTATCTATAATTTCTAGACGAGTCGCCGAGTACGCGCTCTGAGCGAGCATACGCTTGCTAAATTCGCTGGTTCAATTACTACAATAGTAAAATTGATCCACAACTACAAACTATTGTCAGCAAAAAATCACAATTACATAAATCTCATTAGTATTTTTTTTTTTACAAGTGGATACCCCTCGGTTTCATTCGCGTTAATTTAGCTTTTCCGTTCCTGAGGGATTTTCAGGATAAAAATCATATGTTTGATTCAGTATACATACATTCTAAATATCGATATACATACATATGCAATACTCTTTACCCGAACATAACTACCGAGGGTAATCGCGGGATGTTCACTAGTTTATAATGTTAGGGGATTCATTTCAATTATTTGTTAGTTGTTAAATTTTCTGCGTATTATGCTTGTCATTAAGCTTTACTTAGCAAGTATATAAAACCGAGCTATTATCATTCTGTGCTTTTTTTTTATCCAACTTATTACAGCAACAATAAGCTATTCGCTGTCGTGGGCCGGATTGATGACACTGGCGGGCCGGATTTGGCGCGCGGGCTGTAGTTTGGAGACCCCTGGACTAGATGATTAATCCATAGACTTCTACAGTGGTTCTCAAAGAGTAGATTCCAGAGTCTGTAAGTAGTAGTCATGCAGTTGTCGATCTTTATATAAAACTGTGAGGCGTTAATAGCGAATGCTAATTTGTCAGAAATTTGTACATAATGAGTCTGCAATTATTTGTAGATTTTTAAATGCGTCCCAACTTCAAAAGGTATTGGAATCACTGGACTACTACTTGCAGTCTCAGAGGCTGCAACGGAATTTTTTTAACTTTAAAATAACATAGATCTTAGTAGCCAACCATTGAAGTTACCACTCTTATATCCTTCTTTGGCGATTTATTGTTGTTTGGTGATTTTTATGTGATGAAAGAAGTAAAAAACAGCCAAAAAGATTAGTTGTTTCTAATGAGAGCTATCTTTGAATAGGAAAACTAACAAAAAAAGAATATCTATATTTTGTTTTACTTCTGGGTACATATTTTTTTGATATACCACAGGGAGCAACAGGAAATCGTCTAGGGAACATCAGTGCGTCCTACCTCACCTTTGAGAGCCACTGATGTAAGATATTTTTCATGACAATAAACAAAAACATGTCATAATAATGTTCGATTTCTTTTCACATTATTTTTTTTTCTGTCATTTACAGTTAAATGTTTTAATGATTAAAATAAGTAATTCTTTCAAAACAAAAACATGCCGATTTTTTTAAAATCATTACAAATCCAGAATTTATTACTTTAAAACAAAAAGTATATCAGAAAATAAAATAGGAAAGATAGATTAGTACATAAATAATATTAAAATATTAATTAATTTAATTTTTATATTTTTTGGTAATTACATTTTTCAAAAAAATTAATGAAATAAACATTTGTAATTTTCAATATTTTAAACTTTGGTTATTTTGGCAATTTTATGTTGAACCGTATTCATGATAGAGATGAACATCGTATTATCGTGAATCGTGATTGGATCGTTCTGATCAGGAGACAAACGATATAAGTAAATAATAAAGTCGTAATTAAGAAGATTCATTTAAATTAATTCAAGTTTATTGTGATTAGAAGAGCGAGTAAAAACGATTTCATATTTCATTACTCAATCAACAGAAAAAGAATTGATTACATTTTCCTGTTTGACATCGCTCTTATGGAAACACTTTCCGGTTTGTCTTATGAAACCGGAAAAAAACACATTTTGGAAATCGTTTATTATTGCCTTTCAGTGTAATGATAAAATATAAATATTTAATATATTAGGTAATTTTACGTAAAAAAAATATATTGCCATGTTTTTTTTTTTTTTGTTTGTTTTTTCTTATCCTACTTAGTAGCCAGCAACATCCAGGCCAAGTCCATGAATCAGTGTGGTCTCGTAGAAGGAATATCAGTGTGGTCTGCAAAGCTGAAGAAGGATGGAAGTGCCTTCCGGGGACTTTTAGGGGAGAACTATTCTGCATTTGCGTATCGTATGAGAGAAAACCCGGAAAAAACTCCCACTCAATTGTCCTACTAACGAAGCAAGATGCTGAATATCACAAACGACATCGAGTTTCCTCGTTTTTTTTTAAAAACTAGTGGATTGAAAATCAGCCCTATTGTTAACTAGCGGAGCGCGTTGCCATGAGCGGCAAGTCAGGCTTTAATATTTTATATTATTATTAATGCATGTATTGTTGAACTATATTGTTGTTAATTGTTTTAATTAAGTTAATAAAGGAAAATGAATTGGGATTATTATGGCTCGATTTATAATTTAAAAAATTATATAAAATTGAATATTTTTAATATTTACTAAAATTATGGAATAAACTATGTAAGAAAACATACTGACATACGTCATATTTTTATTACTGTTTGTCATATCATATAAATCGCCATTACTGTATATCATATGTCATACAGTAATATCGAGTTTTTTAACTCTAAGCAGAAATAAGACTAATACATAAAAACTTAATCATATGCATTAATTTGTCTTCATTTCATTGCAAAAAAAAAAAAAAAAAGAAATATGTGAATTAAAATTAAGCAATTAAGATTAAAACCTTTTATTCTCATTAAAACAGATAAAAAAAAAAAAATTAGTAGTTTTCTTTAATTCCGTAGTCTCTCTTAGAAAAACTTTAAAACGTTGTATACTTTAAAAAAAAAAAATTATTAGTATCATTTTGATGTTAAAAAAATATATAGATAAAACTCTTCCAAATTAAATTGTACTGAACTTCTAAGTTTTTCCCCTCTTTAAATAAATGATCAGTATAATTATTTTTTTTTTTAATCCATTTAGAGTTTTTAGGAAAATTTATCATCTGAACATCAGTTTTACTTTTAAAGTATACATAAAACGGAAAAAAAAAAAAATTCAATAGCCATTACGCAATTAAATGAAAATACTTTTTGTGAAAAGTTCACATTAAGTAATGCTAAATAAGCTAGCAAATACTTCTTTTTTTCCCTAAGTTTTTAAGAAAGCATGCTTATAAGACAAAAAAAATTGCACACATTTCGGATGTTATTATAAAATTAAATGTCAACTTTTTGTTTGCATTTTTAAAAAAAAATCTAATATAAACGCAACTTTTGTAGGGAAAAAAACCTAATCATTTAATAATTGTAATTAATAAATGGAAGAGAGTTTTTTTAGAAATCATTTCATGATTAATCACCTGTGACTAAGTAAATTATTTCATTTCCTTCAAAGATTTCGAAAAAAAAAAATAAAAAATATTTGAGATAAAAATAAAATTATTGTAATTGATTACAAAATGAAAACAGAAAAGCTTATTTATTGAAGGAAACCTCACAAAAAAAAATGCTTGGCCTAGCACAGGGGTGGCCAACCCGCGGCCCGCCTTGAATATTTTCCCTGCCCCCGTGAGATTTATCACACTATTACAAAATATTTTTATTTTATAATGGCCAAAGTAGAGAAAACCAATCTATTAGAAATTATACATTATTTGTGCATCCATATATTTAAAAATTAACTGCCGAAATTCTGTCAAAAAAATTAATTTTGATTTTAAAATAATATTCTTGCGAATATATGAGAGATATTGTCTGTTTTCTTTATGAATTTACAGTTATGTTCGTTTCATGTGAGTTTATGTGAGTTTACGTGAGTTTTTTATGTGAGTTTACAGTTGTTATATGAGTTCGCAGAATAATTAAGTTATATTCTGCGAATTCATGATGCGCACGTGTCTTGGAACATCTAATTTAAAAGCTTCTATATTTCACTGTAAGTGATCAACCCTAGATACTCACAGTTGATTATTGATAGTAGAACAAACCAAACTCTTAGTTGAAGTTGTTAGCGCTTTTGGTTCGACTAACACTTGCGAACCATTTTTTTTTTTCTAAATTGAAATCGACCAAATATAAAACACGCTCAAATATAACGGACGCTAACCTGCAACACCCATTACGATGTGCAAATACTCAAATTAAAATCCATTTACAAAAGCTAAGTGAAAGAGTGGAGACACTCATAGCACTAGTAAACTAGATATTTTATTTGATTTCATTTTTTTATTTCGTTTATATTTATATATTTTTTATATTTCATTTTTAGTGTTATGTATTTCTTTACAATGGGCGTTTAGTATCATCATTGCTATATTATCTATGTTTGCATGTAAGAATAATAGTAAACACAAAAATTAGTAACTCATTCTGTTTCAATTTTCACTCCAAAAAATGTCTAGAGTGGTTCTAAATCTAATATGGGTATATAATTTTTCTAATATAGGTATATATTTTAATTATTTCGTATATAATTTTTTATGCGGCCCGCGGAGTTATGATGCATTTCTAAAGTGGCCCACAAGATCATTTGGGTTGGCCATCTCTGATCTAACACATCGCCGAGTTTAAATGCATGATACAATATAGAAGCCGTTGAAATATAAAGGTTTCTTAGGATAGATAAGTCCCAAAGGAACTCTACATAATTACTTTCTCAGAAGAGAGCAGTGTGCATCTGTATACATTTCGTATACATATGCGAGATGTGAGAATTTTTCCAGGCTTTCTTCCTAATTATACGCAAGTTTGAGCTATCTGCCCGTTAAGTCATTTACGTAATCATTCTGCTGACATGCACCCTAACAAAATGTTGACTCTCAGCCATGTTTTATTGTTCCAACAAAGTTATTTTAATGAAGTTCCTTATTTTAAATTTGCAAATAAGAAATGATTTCATTACTTTTCGGGCTACTTTATCATTGATTTTAAAAAAAAAAATCCATAGATTTCTATTTTTCGCACTTAACGAAAACTGTTCATCGTACAAAACGCTCATGTAAATCCAACTGATACGGACACTTGTCGAATGGTTTCAAGTGAAAACAAAGAACAAATTTTTAGTTAATTATGTAGAAAAATTTTTTCACAAACATTAGATTTTTCACAAATTTTCTAACTATAAATCTTAGAGTTAATCAGTTTTGCAGGACGACCCTTTCTTATCTTGTGTTAGGATTTTAGGATTTCTAAATCTAGATTCCCTTGCGTTAGATTTTAGGATTTCCTTCTTTAAAGTTCTTTGACACGTATTGCACTGCATGAAAAAATTTTGTAATTTAGAGATATTCCAAATTAATTTACTATTCATCACCATCATCATCATTGGAGCAACAACCCCATGGTGGTTGACCCACCATGGAAGTCCGTCTGCAAACTGGCAGATTTCGAGACAGAAGATGTTTTATTTTTACTGAATAGGGTTGCCAGTCCTACTTTCAAATCAAAGATAACTACTTTCGAAGTCATATTAGATTGAGACCTACAGTTTAAAGTGGATTCTTAACCCACTACAAATATCCATGGCACCACTGGGACTCAAACTCTATGACACCGTGTCCCAGAGCGTTAGTCACTCAGCCATCAGGCGCCGATTTACTATTAGTATGATAAAATATAATCAATTTTGGAATGTTATTTGTATTTTTTTACAACTATGAGCCATTTTAAATTCTAAACTAGTATAAAGTAACTATGCAATGATAAAGGTCAAATGATTATTTTAAGTGTCACCAACACACAAAATTAAAATAAGCTTCAGACCATAAATTATACATGAATTTATTAAAAATGTTTGGGTGTACGATCCTTATTATGGCGTGTTCATCCTCTACTTCCTTTCATTTTAATTCTTTTTTTAAAAGAAAGTGGATCTATAATTTTTAACAGACTGTTCGATTTTATTCCCCTCCCTACGTCTTTTTAAATCATCTTTTCTAATTTTTTACTCCGCCTTTTAGTGTACCCATGTAATTTCATCCAGACATCATTTCCACATGAAAGGGTCATTTCATTTTTAGCCACAGTGATGTTTTATGATGTAGTATAAGAATCACATAAAGATGATATAAAAAAATATTCGACTTTATATGTAAGTTCAATTCCAGACTTCAGTACTTTTTCTGCAGATTTTTAAAGTCTGCTTTAAAAATTTGCAGAAAGAACACTTTTGGGAGCCCTTCTATATCATTAAGAATGTCTGGAAGGAATTGGTGGATAATGGATTGGATTTCGAAACTGGAGTAGCTTGATTTGAATTCCAGACAAACGAATCCAGGACGAAAATTATGGTGTCTATATTGAAGATGACACATTATAATATCAGTAAATCAGAAAACCCCTCCGTTTCCTTCGAGAAGTAGGGTATAAACTGCCAAAAGTCACATTTAGAAGTGAACATTTCGAATTCTCATAGCACTACGCCCCCTGTATTACTTTTAATAAAATAGTAGGCTTGTAAGTCCCTCTGTTGGGCTAAGAAGATGGAAGAAAACCTGCTAGATGCCACCCATATTACTTTTTGCCTTCATTGTGAATAATCAAGGTGTCTGGTATTTGAAAACAACACTATGATGACACTATTTTATAGTAGAACAATACTATTTTTAGGAATAGGTGTCAGGAATGTATATTAAAATTCGACTCCCGGCCATTTTGTAAGAATAATTGTTCTTTTTAAACAATTCTAGTAATTAGTTAAAATTAAAAATTAAGGTGGCAACTCAATTGTATCCTTCAGTAGTACAACCAATAGTAATGGATTACTGTTTTATCAAGAAAAACAAGCAAGCAGACTTTTTCATTTCTTTTTCAACACTGAGGCTTATGAAAAGCTATCTTCGATTAACAATGAAAAGAGATCTTATAGAAGCTATTCTATTGTAAAGGAAAAACAGGATTTGATCTGTTACCAATCGTCGTGTTTAAAATGGACAATTTTCTTTTGCTTGTTTTAAGCTATTCTATAATACCCTGGTACCTCTAATTTAGTATTGTTGATTTTATAGGATAAATGTATTTTTGTAGGCGAGATGCCGAGTGACTAGCTCTCTGGCGCTTTTTATCCCAGGTTTCGGGGTCGAGTCCTGGCAGTGGCCTGGGATATTTATAGTGATTCGAATCCTCTTTAAACCGTAGGTCCCGGTCTAATATAATTGCAAAAATCTGGGAGTAGGGTTGACAACCCTATTCCGTAAAAAGAAAGCATCTCCTGTCTCAAAATTTGCCAGTAGGTTGACGGCCTTGGCCCATCAAGGGGCTCTTGCACCAATTGAAGAAGAATGTATTTTTTGTAAGTAAATTTAGAGTACAGGGATCACTTTTAAGTGAGTGCAAATAACTTTAAAGTTGTAAAAAATTATTTTGTCATGGAAAAATAGTTCTTATATAAGATAGGGTATAACTGAAAATAGTTCATTAAATTTATAGTGAGAATTTTCCAAATCAGAAAAATAGTTCTTATAGGGTCGAAAAAATAGAAATTGTTTTTGGCCGACTTAGCAAACTCAAATAATAATGAACAAATTTACATCGACGTTTGTCAGTTTAGGAAATACGCAATGATAACGGAAAGATGAAATAAATAAACAAAAATGATATCGAAAAATGGCGGCCTGATGGCCGAGTAGCTAGTGCTCTGGCGCTCGGTACCACATGGTTTCGGGTTTGAGTCGCGGCGGTGCCATGGATTGTTGTGGTGGTTCTGAATTCACTTTAAACCGTAGGTTCAAGTCTAATATGATCGTAGAGCGTTGTGAGGGTAGTGTTACTCGCAGCATATAGTAGCATATTTTCGAGCTATTTTCGAGCTACACGTGCTCCCTGGGTAGTGCTAAATGAGTAACTATTATGCAGCCCTTTCATATGGCATAACTATCTAAGTATTTACAGTTGCATTAGAACAACAAATTGAAAAAAAGAAATAAAACTGCGATAATATTGTAACTCTGTATCTGTAACTCTGTAAATAAAACAGAACAGGTAATTGCTAAAAAAATTGAGAAAAAAAAGTAGTAACTTTTTATCTAATAAGAGTTAAAATATACAATTTTGCAGCACTTAAAATGCTAAGTATGTCCTTAAATTTTAAATAGAAACATTTAGAATTTTTAAATGGTTTACTTTTTTTTTTTTAAAATGAAACAAAATGTACACCAAGATGAAAAAAAAAAATGCACTTCGAATTTATTTTTAACCAAAAAATACACTAACTATTTTGAAACAACTTTTTATAATTTAAATAAAGAATTTTTGTTTAACTACTAAATATTGTGTTCTTTATAGTAAACAGTAGATATTATTTGTTTATACATTGTAAGCAAATATTTATCTAAGCTTAGTTGTGTATTATTTGTATTTCCTTTTATTTAATTTTTATTAAATCTTGAAATGAAAGTTAATCTGCTTTCATTTACATTGAAAACTAAGTGGTATTAACTACCATTCCCTTGATACATGGCAATTTATTTAACTAAAGTGATTTATTATATTCTTATATTTAAAACTAACAAATAGATAAAACTAACAATGGATTCTATTTTATTACTGACAGAATGTATACAAAATCCTTATGGGCATTTATTCAAAATAATTGTGGATCTGATTTGAGACTAGTAAATCATCATTATTTTACTACAGAAAATGTTTGTAGTGGTTCGGAATCCACTTTAAACCGTAGCTCCAGGTCTAATAGGATCGTAGAGTGTTGTGGGGTAGTGTTACTCGCGTCCGTAGCATATCTTCATGCTACACGTTCTTCCTGTGTAGTGCTAAAGGAGTAACAATAGTGCAGCCCTTGCTTATGGCATAAAAGACAACTGTTTAAGTATTTATTTGAACAACTTATTGAAAAAGAAATAAAACTGCGCTAATATTGTAACTCCGTTGAAGAGGAAACAAAATGTACACCAAGATAAAAAAATGCATTTTTAATTTATTCGTGATCGAAAAAATGCTAATTTTTTAATACGACTTTTTATAATTTAAATACTGAATTATTGTTTATCTACTGAGTATTATTTTTTTCTTTATAGTAAATAGTATATATTATTTATTTATAAATTGTAAGCAAATATTTATCTAAACTTTGTATTATTTGTATTTCATTTTATCTAATTTTTAATAAATCTTGAAATGAAAGCTTATCTGATTTCACTTACATTGAAAACTACGCGGTATTATCTACCATTCCCTAGACAGGCGGCAATTTATTTAACTAAAATGATTTATTAACTTCCTATATTCCGTAAAACTAACAAATATTTACTGCAGATTAAAGAATGATTTCTATTTTATTACTGACAAAATCTATGTAAAATCTCGTGGGCATTTATTCAAAATAGCAGTGGATCTGTTTTATTCCAGAAAATTATTAAATGTCTCATGATACAGAAATGCTAAGAAATCTGCTATGATTCCGAATGAGAATAAATAGAATATATTGTAGAATTCTACTATTAATTCTAGAAATCTTTTGTACCTTTAAAATAATTTTGAATATTAAATCTATATTTTATAGTTTACATATTCGTAGGTTATTTGACAGAAAATCTAAGAATAATCTTAAGATCACGAAATAACCATAGCATTATTTTGTTCATTGTGGTTTATGAACATTTAGTAGGTTTTTATTATGATCATTTATCATTAACGTAAAATGGAATTGTAATTTTTAACTTTTAAAATAAATTTCCTGGACTTTTATTCAATATTATTTCAACTAAAATTCATCTATTTCTTTCTTATTAATCTAAAATATACCAAAATTTATTTATTTCTATGTGTAAAGCGTATATTATGAATATTTTTAAAATTTAGATATCGATGCTATAATTTATTTATTGAAAAGTTTTTGCAGATAACATTATAATTAAAGCACTCATCATTATCATCAGTGGCGCAACAGCCGTCCAAGACCGTCTGAATATTTGCAGATTTCGAGACAGATGATGCTTTCTTTTTTAAGTGTAGGGTTGTTAGCCCGACGCCCAACGATCTGCAGTCATATTAAATCGAGACCTATAGTTTTAATACGGTTTTTTAGAATTTAAATACAGAATTATTGTTTATATACTACATATTATTTTGTTTTTATAGTAAATAGTATATATTATTTATTTATACATTATAAACAAATCTTTATCTAAGCTTAGTTGTGTGTTATTTGTATTTCATTTTATTTCATTTTTAGTAAATCTTAAAAGGAAAGTTAATCGGCTTTCATTTGCATTGAAAGCAACACGTTATTATCTACTATTCTCTTGGCACGTGGCAATTTATTTAACTAAGATGATTTATTAAATTTCTATATTCCGTCCTAGTAAAACTAACAAATATTTACTGCAGATTAAAGAATGGATTCTATTTTATTACTGACAGAATCTATGTAAAATTCACATTTGCATTTATTCAAAACAACTGTGGATATGTTTGGAAGCTCGTAAATCATTATTATTTTATACAGAAAATTATTAAATATCTTATGATATAGAAATGCTAAGAAATCTGCTATGATTCCAAATGAGATTGAATAGAATATATTGTAGAATTCTATTTCTAATTCTAGAAATCTTTTCGACTCTTAAAATAATTCTGAATTAAATCTATATATTATTGTTCACATATTCGTAGGTTATTGGAAATCTTAGAATAATCTTAAGATCTTGAAAGAACCACATTCTTTGCCCATTATGGTTTATGAACATTTATTAGGTTTTTATTATGATTATTTATTATTAATGTAAAATGAAATTCTAACTTTTATCTATTAAAACATTCTTTTTGTCTTTTATCGAGTATTATTTCAACTAAAAGAAATCTATTTCTTTTTTATTAATCTAAAATATACCAAAATTTACTCATTTCTATGTATAAAGTGTATATTATAAATATTTTTTAAATTTAGATACTGATGCAACCATTTACTTAGTGAATAATTTTTTACAGATAACATTGTAATTAAAAAACTCATCATCAGTGACGCAACAGCCCTACTACGGGCCAAGGCTGTCTGCCTACTGGCAGATTTCTAACCAGGTAAGGTTTTCTTTTTTACGGTGTAGGGTTGTCAGCCCAACGCTATACAGTCTTATTAGACTGGGACAGACGGTTTTAAAATAAATTCGAACCACTACAATCATCCCTGACACCGTCGAGACTCGAACCCGAAACCTGTGGCACCGAGCGAAAGTCTCCCGGCCATCAGGCCCCAAACATAGAACAGATAATTGATAAAAAGTAGTCACTTTTTTATCAATTAAGAGTTAAATATACACTTTGACAGCACTTAAAATATTAAGTATAAGCTTAAGTTTTAAATAGAAACATTTAGAATTTTTCTTTACGATTTACTTTTTAAAATGAAACAAAATTTTCACCAAGATGAAAAAAAACTGCACTTCGTATTTATTTATAATTGAAAAATATACTAATTATTTTAATACGACTTTTATATTTAAATACAAAATTATTGTTTAGGTACTAAATATTATATTGTTCTTCAAAGTAAATAGTATATGTTATTTATTTATACATTGTAAGCAAATATTTATCTAAGCTTAGTTGTGTATTATTTGTATTTCCTTTTATTTAATTTTTATTAAATCTTGAAATGAAAGTTAATCAGCTTTCATTTACATTGAAATTTAAGCGATACTAACTACCATTCCCTTGATACGTAGCAATTTCTTTAACTAAAATGATTTATTAAATTCTTATATTCCGTAAACTAACAAATATTTACTGCAGATTAGAGAATGGATTCTATTTTATTACTGAGAGAATCTATGCAAAATCTTCATGGGCATTTATTCAAACTAACCGTTAACCGTTATTTTACTCCAGAAAATTATTAAATGTCTTATGATATAGAAATGCTAAGAAATCTGCTATGATTCCAAATGAGATTGAATAGAATATATTGTGGAATTATATTGCTAAGTCTAGAAATCTTTTCTGAATTAAATCTATACATTATTGTTCATATCTTCGTTAATAATCTTAAGATCGGGAAACAACCCCATTCTTTGTTTATTATAGTTTATGAACATTATAATTTTTATCTTTTAAAACATTCTTTCTTTTGTCTTTTATTCAACAGTATTTCAACTAAAATAAATCTATTTATTTCTTATTTTTATTAAATATACCAAATTTTACACATTTCTATGTATAAAGTGTATATTATGAATATATTTTTTAATTTAGGTATCGATGCTATAATTTATTTGTTGTACAATTTTTACAGGTAATATTATAATTTAAAAACTCCTCATCATCATCAACTGCAACAGCCCTACGGTGGGGTCACGCCGTCTGCCTACTGGCAGATTTCGATGAGACAGGTGATGCTTTTTTTTTTTTACGGGGTAGGGATGTCAGATCTACACCCAACGGTACACAGCAGGCAGACCGTCTTCGCCCACCATGGGGCTATTGCGCCAATGATGATAATTTTAAATTTTATGTATAGACGTTTAAATAAAGTATTTATTTAGTTGTAAGTTTCAAAAATTTGCTATAATTTAAAACGTAATTATATTCAAAGAAAAAAAGACTAGAATATAATTATTAGTCTTTCAAGTATTGATTATATTAAGCTATAAGGCTAAATTATTTAAACTTTTTACCTTGTTAAAAATCCTGTTATATTATTCCACTATTTTTCACTAGTTCTACTATAAAGGAAACCTACGTATTTACAAAATATTTTTATTATAACTATAAGCATGCTTCCTCCTATGCAACCATGTTTCCTCCTACACACTGGCAAGAGCGCCCCCTGTGGCGTTTAGGAGAAATAGTCAGTATGCTTCAAGATTCTCACCCAATAGGAAATATATATAGCACAATCCTGTGTATTATTTGTCCTACAGACTCTCACCCGGAGAGGAAGTATATTTCGCGCATCCAGGGCGTATCTGAGTATCGGCTTAGAAGAGGAATCCTTTCACAAATCTCTAATTATTTGTCTTTAAATGTGTTATTAGTGTATGTATGCCGTTGTGCATGTGTAAATAAAGCTGTGAATTCTCAAACTTATGTCTCAACCCAACCACAACCAGTTACAATCCAGATGCACAACCTGCACACTACATAACAATATACAGGGTGATTAAATGAAAGTCCCACTTTCAAAATGCTGTAAAAAAAGAATCAGTCGTCACAATGAGTTCAAGTTTGAACTCACACTTGAAGAAGTGGAAACAATATAACATCAAAAAAAAAGTTCCAAAATAAGTTTCACCGATTTTCCCATCCAATTTGATATGGCCTTGCCGTGGTGATGGACTTTCCACTAACAGTGTTACATTTGTTGAATGACTTGGAAGTCATTTTTCCGTCAAAAAACCGAAACAATCAAGCACTTTGAACACTACAGTTGGTTTAAAGCGCAAGTCATACCAAATAAGTTGTCATTTCGATTCAAAATATCACTGGCAGCCAAACTCACTTTCTTTTTATACCGCTTACAGCTCCATCTATTAATACACTTTGGAACTTTTCTTTTGATGCCGTACTGTTTCTCCTTCTTCAAGATCTTCAGTTCAAATTTGAACTCATTGTGATAAGTGGTTCTTTTTTACAGCATTTTGAAAGGGGGACTTTAATTATAACCATCATGTATATTATCCTTAATCAATATATAGGAATCCGTTTTTAGAAGTTTGCTTTATAAAAATTGTCAAATTTCTATTTAACTGTCATATCTCAAAGCATTTTTATTAATACTAATGAAATACGAAATCGGAAAATATGAAGGCTTACTTTTATTTCAAACAAATATGCCTATCTTCCTAAAACAAATATAATAATAAATCCTTGCTGAACATTTTATTATTCTATTTGCACTGATAGATGCTGAAAGATTTCAATAAATTATTTTGTTACCTAAATTTTCGTAAATATTGTGAATGCTGGATTTTTATTTCTTGAAGCTTTGTCAAAATGAAATATACCTTTTAGGCGTTCGTAACGTCAGATAATGTGCGACGACGTGCAATATATAAATAATTTAAAATCCATTTACTTATGAAAGTGAAATGAAACTAAATTGTTAAAGAAAAACATATAAAATAATTTTTCAAAATATCGTTTCGAAGAATCAAAAACAAAACTGGGTCACAGTAATGAATATTTCTGAGAAAACTTCAGATTTTCCATTTGAAATAAGAAATAAATTTTTTCGTATATGAAAAAAAGAGCACATTTGAAAATGGAAAGATTTTATATGTTTAAATTTGATTTTTCCGTTTTATCAATATATATTGAAAATCTTTTTTTTTATTATGATTTTTCGTAAAAATGCTAAAAGTAAATACATGCAAGTCTGTAACGTAAATGCCTCTTAAAACACCATTAGAGCATTCGACAAATATATATTTCACATTTAACTTTCAGAATATATAATAAATATTTAATACTTTCGTATGCATTAATTCAATATTTGATTTGATACGTTTTATTTATTCTAACTAAAACACAATGTCTATGTAAGCAAATAGCTTTTGTAAAGATTTTTAGGTTTATCTTGCAGTAATTACATGTATAAACCAAATATATAAGTTTAAAAACAAAACCAAAAAAAATATGGTTTGAAATAAAACCAAAAAAATATAATTTAAAAAATAAAGCCATAAACAGTTTTTAAAAAAATTTTATTTCAATTAAAGTTTATCGTTAGTTGACGATCAAATATTATTTAAAATGAATGTTTAAATATTTTCGAGTCATAAAAATTTTTAATAGTGATAAAAATTTTTATAAAATCTAAAATCAATCAGCAACAGCTTTAGAAAACAAATATTAATAATAATAATATTTTTCAAATCTAATCAGTAAATTTTTAGTCGTTATAAATCTTCTACAAATTCTGAAATCAACAACGTTAAGAAACAATATTAATAATAATAATATTATTCAAATCTAATTATTAAATTTTTAATAGTGATAAATTTTTTTTTACAAAGTCTAAAATCAATACCCAACAACGTTAAGAAACAATAATAATACTGCTCAAATCTAATTATTAAATTTAAATTTTTAATAGTGATAAATCTTCTATAAAGTCTAAAATCAATACACAACAACGTTAACACTATTCATAATTATAATAATATTGTTCAAACCTAATTATTATACCCAATATTAAACCCGATTATTATTATATTTCCCAATTGCAGAAAACTAGTCATAATTTGACTTCAATTTTCATTAACTGACATAGTGATAAGTCTTCTACAAAGTCTAAAATCAATACACAACAATGTTAAGAAACACTATTAACCCTTTGCACTTGAATTTTTTTTTCCTTCGTATTACCAGCAACTCGAAGCGATTTTAGTGAAAAAGATCCTATTCACATGTAAGTTTGATATACGCATTAAAAGAAATACATTATTTATATTGTTATTTGCATTGTCTCCGTAGCGGAGCCCTCGAGCTTGTAGACAAATTTTAAATGGCTCCGCTCTGGAGCCCTCGAATGCAAAGGGTTAATAATAATAATATTGTTCAAACCTAATCATTAAATTTTTAATAGTGACAAATCTTCTATAAAGTCTAAAATCCGCGTTTCTTGTATTTTAAAAGGAATTTTAAGCCATCATAGGCAAAAATTTCTTTAATTTTGAGTTTTAGAGTGGTTCCTTTATGGGGTTTCATTTTCACTTCTACCAAAATGTTTTGTCCGTTATATTTTTAAAAAAAAAACATCAAGTCAAGTCAAGTCTAAAGTCAATACACAACAACGGTAAGAAACAATATCAATAATAATAATAATATTGCTTAAGCCAAATTATTAAATTTTTAATAGTTATGAATCTTCTACAAAGTCTAAAATCAATACACAAATTTAACAATAAAGAAACAATATTCATAATAAAAATTCAATAACAAGTGAGAAACAATATTCATAATAAAAATAATATTGTTCAAACCTAATTATTAAACCCAATTATTATTATATTTCCAATTACAGAACTAGCCATGATTTGACTTCAATGTCCATTAATTGGCATGATGTCTTGTAGCCAGACTAAGAACTGCGACATCATTATTGCAAGTCCTATTACAATTAATGCATTAGCATCTAAACTGTCAATTATTGCAACAAACTTACCTCTATCGGAAATATTCGATCAACTGAAAGTCTTCGAAAGCTGACAACAGGTGATGCTTCCAGACGACAGTGGGAACGACAGGGAAGTGCTCCACATACCTTTATAGCATGGCTTGCGTCACATAAATTAGCGGGAACATCTGTTACATAAGCGATTGCGGGTGCACAGATTTTTCCCAAGTCATTCATCGATGTTAAAATAGGAACAATACTCTGTGTCTCAAATGATCAAGGTAACCACCATATGTGTGCAGAAATGGCACAATATAATTAAGGATAATTATGACATTTGCTTTTTTTTTTTTTTTACTTCCTCTTATAACATGTTTTATTTCTAATCGATGGGTGGTTCCATCATAAAATTTTCTCGAACAATACATGAAGCCCGTATAAGGAAAGGAGTTGGTTTCAAATATTGATTAGAAGCTAACATAATGTATTTGGAAAATATTGTTTCCCTTATAGAAAAAAAATAGATATAGATGAATCAGTTACGAATCATACTGAAATCAATTTGTGAATTTTATTTAATTGCTGTGAATATATTTATATCGCAGATTTTTTTTTTCGGCAGAATTTCGCTAAAAGGGAAATTGATGAATTAATAAATATTTTTATTACATAAAATGCGTCAACGATATAATTTTAAAACAGGCAGTCGTGAAATTGTAGAAAAGGGTTCTTGTACAAATTATAGAAAAGGCCTTCTTGTAGAAATTGTAGAACATTTCTTGTAGAAATTATAGAAAAGGGAAATTGTAGAATAGAGCTTCTTGTAGAAATTATAGAAAGAGGAAACTGTGAAGAAAAGGGCTTCTTGTAGAAATTTTAGAAAAGGACCTCTTTTAGAAATTATGGAAAAGGGAAATTGTAAAAAAGGGCTCCTCTTGTAGGAATGTGTAGAAAAGGACCTCTTGTAGGAATTGTACAAAAAGGGCTTCTCTTGTAGAAATTGTAGAAAAGGGCTTCTTGTTGAAATTGTAGAAAAAGGAAAATTGTATAACAATTGGAACAGATACTCATTAAAAAATGATCATTCTCATCTCAACAACTCATGGTTGATCTGGTGTTGAAGTATGGAGAAATAGTACGAAGCAACCATTGCATTTAAGGAGGTCATATATCTTACTAAGGGTCATATCTTGTCTCTCTCACACAAACATTTGCAACAACTGTACTCTTTCGAAAAAGTTATTTTTATTTGTTTATTTATTTTATTACAAATAGAATTTATTCTGTTCCAAATATATTTATTTAGAATAGAATGAATTCCCGTATCTTCTGAATAGAATAAATCCTCCCTTGCCTGAAAAGAAACCATTGCAGTTAAGGGAAGTTATATACCTTACTAAGGGTTATATGTTCTCCTCTTGGTAGCACAAACAACAGCACTCTTTAGATAAAAGTTTTTGTTTGTTTATTTTGTTACAAATAGATTTATTACAGATATTTCATTACAAATATTCTTTCTTCCGCTAATATTTTTTTTCTTTATCCTTTAAATATAAAATATCATATTCTGAATAGCACTGTCTCTCAGGAACATGATCAAATCTCAAATTATCTCAAATTATTTCTTGAAAAGTTTCGACAAATAAAACATCCTCGTAAAATGTTTTTCTCGACAGTGTAAATAGGCGATAATTTAAGTCACAAGGATTTCCATTGTTCAAATGGAAATATAATTTATCGAATTCTTGATTAAATATCAATTTTTTATTAACAAAAATCCCTGTTATATTTACTAGTGATTATATTTCACATTTTTTAATTGCTTATATACACAATAGCATCAAAGAGTCCTTATAGACAACATTTCAATTCATATTTTATTTTATGCCATCATTTTTCGGAGACGTAACTTCAACAAATTATATCAAAATGTTTATTGTGTTTTCATCAATTTTAATATTTTTAATTTATTTTTGAAAAATCCCAATTATATTAAAAAACAAATTTTAATTTCATTCTTAAAAATAATTTAAATTCAAGACTGTAAGGATTTATTTCACAGATTAAGCCCCATTTTTTAAACTAAAAATATAAATACTGAACTTTTCTCTGCACATTTTTCTACTACTTCTTCTTCTTCATTGACGCAGGCGGGGCCAATGCAAAATATTCTGTAATGTTTTGATAAAAATTTCTAACAGGATTAGGATGGAAAAATTCTCCCTTCAGTTAATATGTGATTACAGAAATCTGTTTCCTTATTATAAGGATTTATGTATTGTTATTATTTTGTATTATTTATTATAAATATAACTAATTAACTCCCTGGCACTACAGACCATGTAGAACCATGGTTGTCTGTCTACTGGAAGACTTCGAGACAGGAGATGTTTTCTTTTTACGGTGTAGGATTGGCGGCTATGGCACCCGCAACCTATGGCACTGATCTCTTGCCACTCGACCATCCGGCCCCGTTCTCTCTACTAGACACTCATAAATAATTCTAAACACCAGTAATATTAATGAGTTCGTTATTTACCTAATTTAAATCATAATAAATTTTTATTTGTATAGAAATATTCATCTATCAATCTGCCTTATCCCGTTGCAGTTTCAGTATTTGATTATTACCTTATTTTTTTAATAATAGAAATGATATTACTGATAAAAAGTTTTACAATAAGAACAGAAAACAGAGGTGATTATTTTAAAAGATATGGTGGGGATTATTTTAAAGATTTCGTATCTGTATTTTAGTTAATCATTTACAGTAATTACATTGCTGATTGAATTGAAGTTTTATCTGTATTTGTACAGCAATTTTTAATGATAGTGACAATTCTCTTTTTTTAAAAGTTGAGATCATATTACGAATCGTGCTTTCGCAGTTTTCTAAAATTTTGTGACCCACATTTACAAATGTTGAGCAACCACTGAACGGAACTTTTGACAACATCACACAATTTCCTTTGTCAACAAAATATCCGTCAAATAAAAGGTCACAATGTCACCTAATTAT
Source organism: Caerostris extrusa (assembly GCA_021605095.1). NCBI lineage: Eukaryota > Metazoa > Arthropoda > Arachnida > Araneae > Araneidae > Caerostris > Caerostris extrusa. The sequence goes on from BPLR01000695.1 coordinate 41,725, forward strand.
GAAGCATCCTAGATTGAATTTTATCTGTCGCTTAACATTGGTACCTATTATTGCATAGCTTTACAAAGCTTCAGTAGGTTACGCTTTTACTTTTATATAGAATTTAAACACAAACTTTTGATTAATGTTTGGTTTCAAATTTCAAATTTTTTTTTATCAATGAAATAGTAAAATCGTTTAAGATGCTTAAATCGTTCTGGATTATTATTCCAAAATATGATTAAAATTATATAATTTACATAAACATTTACGAATTGTTTATAGTTGAATACATAAATAAGGGCATCATTAAAAAATTAGACATAATTTAAGACAACAAAAACGTTTATTAGAAATAAAATATTCTTACTTCCATTGCATCTTTTAAATATTAATATCAAAAACACTGAAATTAAAATTTCTTTCTCATAAGACATTTACTTGAATACCACCCATATTAATAAATTTAAATTCTAAATTATATACATAAATTAATATATGTATACATATATACGGAGGGTGAGTCCCGGTGGTGATATGGATGTTTGCAGTGGTTCGGAATCCACCTAAAACAGTAGATCGGTCTAATATGGCGTAGGGCTCACAAACCTACCCCGTGAAAGGAAAACATCTTATGTCTCGAAATCTGCCATTAGACAAAAGGCTTTGGTCCACCATGGGGCTAGCCAATGAAGAAGTAAAGAAGATATATATATATATATATATATATATATATATATATATATATATGTGTGTGTGTGTGTGTTAGGACGTCACGATAATGGTGGCACCCTTGTGCCAAACACGGAAGTTGGCTACATGCGACAGTTTGATATGAGTGGATGTAAACCTAGGCCATTTATAATGGGGAAATATGAATGAAGAATTCCCCTTATTTATTTTATTAATTTTGTGACTAAAATAGTAGAATAATAATTGATTATATGTATATAATGTAAATAGCCTTCAAAATGTTATTACAGAAAAGTATTCTTTGAGGATAAAGAAGATTTAAATTAATAAAAGATTAGAAGTTAATGAAATAGAAGATTAAAACTTAAGGAAAAAAGAAGATTTTGAATTTGCGTCAAGAATTATCTGCTCTCTCATCCTAAAACATGTTGAACAACTTGAATCATTACCGATCATATATAATTGTTTTACACGGTGAGCACAAAAATCTTTTTCTAGTTATAAAATTTTATTGTGTGAAACTAATATAATTAGACAAATTTTAGAATATATATCTACGAGTATACAGTAGATTTCAAAGTTTTAATAACTAGGAGAATGACAAAGAAGTTCTCGTCATGTGTTTTTAAGCATGTCGTAGAAGTACATTCAGCGTTTTTCAATTCCTTCTGTTAGCTCACATTCTCCCTATATATACCTTGTTCAAATGTTCAATCGTTCATAAAATACTTTTTATTCATCCACTCAAGTTCAAATACATTTTTTGAACTTGTGGTGGATGACACTGGAGTACAGTACAATACAGTTTTAACAGTTAATAATACAGTTTTAATATAGTTAATAATATAGTTTATTCAAATATTAGTTCAGCAATTAAATTTAATTAATTAGTTTTAGTTTGTTTTTTTTTAGATTTAATCTGCTCGTATCTACTAATAGAAGGCGCCAGATAAACTTAAAAAAATGAATGAAAATTATTTATAAAGGACTTTCTGCAATAGAGTGAAAAAAAAAAAGTAGGAATTGACTTTAAAATTTTTTTTATATTACTTGTTTATCCTAAAGTTCTTCATTGTCAGAGACTGATGAGGAAAAGATTCTATCCTTGATGTAGCACCCTAAAGGGAAAAAATGAAGAGTGGTAATATAAAGAAGCCATGGTATTAATAATCTCTTCCAATCCACCTGCCCAAAAAATTTCTGGCCTAAAAATCACGAAATAAGGAACCCCATAAAAAGTTGCTTCATTTTGCTGATAAAAAAAAACCATGGTTGAAGTTCTTATAATTGAGACAAAATGAACTGTAAGAAAATAATAGCGGTGATCTTTTTTGTTGTAAAATAAGCTCACTAATCTTGTTATGCAGTGAGGCCTCTTCAAAGCATTAATTTTAGGGCTGCCTGTCTGTCTCTACTTATGCAGAGAGAAGTGGATTTTCAGATCGCCAGATTTGGGCATTATGTTTATTTACCTTTCGCAGATAATTAAAAAAGTTGATTTGTAATGAAAACAAATGCAATTTAAGTAAACGTTCTTGGCATCAATTCTGTTCAAATACATTGCATAAAAAGTAGATTATAAAACAAAAATTATGTTATTGTATGCAACGGTTATTTCGGAATAATTTTTTATAATAAAGACCAAGACTTTGTGCTCTCTCTCCTTTATATTATATATACATATATATATATATATGATTTTTACATGGTGATTATAATTAAAGTGACCCTATTTACAACTCGTTCTGCCCTAACGGATTTTGATGAAACTTGGTATATACGGTATATAGACAATGGGAAAAACTTTCTGCAATAAAAAAATAGTTCAAATTTTAACCACCAAGGGAAATTTCAAAAATTCCTAAAGCAAATTAATCAAACCTATAAAGAAGCTTACAGTCAGAGCCAGTAAACAGCGTGCCTTTGTCTCAGTTAACCACTGCCTTACAAAAAAAGAAAGATCGAGCTTTATTGGTAAAACTGTTTTATCAGAACGACAGCAATAGCTATAGCTCAGCTGCACTGCGTGAATTTCGTCGTTTAAAAGGATTACGGAAAGGGCCAATGGTTTAAGAAGATGGTTATATAATTTGAAGAGACTGAAGACTTCGGTGTGCTGCCAGGAAGAGGGTGGAAATGAGTTGCCAATGAAACTATCGAAGAAGTCGAACGAGAAGAGTCCTCAAAATAAGACTTTTTAACTTTGGGTAACAATAAAACCTTAAGAAAGAATTAAATAATATATACCTTCTTCAATGGCGTGACAGCCCTATGGTAAACCAAGGCCTTCTACCAGATACCAAAACATGAGATGCTGTTTTTTCTTTTTTACGTATAGGGTTGTCAGTCCCACAGGCACATTAGACCATTATCTACTGTTTAAAGTGGATTTCGAACACTACAAATATACAGAGTACTGCCGCGACTCGAACACGAAGCCTGTGGCACCGATCACCAGAATATCGAGTCACTCGGCTATCTGGCCAGTAATAATAATAATAATAATTCCTTTTGCTATATTTTCATTCAAATATATATATATATATATATTCAAATATATATATATATATTCATGATACAAAAAATATAAATTCTTAGGTTTGTTGATCACGGGCCTGAACGGCCGACTGGCTGGCGCTCGATACCACAGGTTTCGGGTTCGAGTCCCGACGGTGCCATGGATGTTTGTAGTGGTTCGGAATCCACTTTTAAACTGTAGGTCCCGGTCTAATAGGATCGTAGAGAGTTGCGGGGCATTCCGCGTCCGTGGCTTATCTTCAAGTTACAAGCGCCCCCTGGGTCATGCAAAGTGAGTAACGTCTGTGCAGCGCTTGCCTTAAGGCGACCAAGCTGTCTCAGTGTTTGCCAGCTGCATTAGAAAGAAGAAAAAAAAGGTTTGTTGATCACTCTCTTTTTTAATAAGTTTCCTTTATATGTTTTGTCCTTTTTATTTCCAATTATTTCCACTTAATTGATTTCCATTTACTTAATTGTCCTATTCTGTGTTTTTTTCAAGGTCTTTATATTTATGTTTTTCGTATTTGGACATTTAATTTTTTTATATTTATTTAACTAACAAAGTAAATTCTCGTATTAAAGTAGTTCGTATGAATTAAATTCTCGTTATATTAGCAGAAAAATGTGAAATTATCATTTTTTAAACTTAATTTTTTTACCCACAAAAGTTACAAAAATGTTTCTTTATTAATTATTTACCAAACTGGAAAAACAATTACTTGATTTTACAAAAAAAAAAAAATCATTCTATTAAACTTCATATATTTTTTTATATACAAACATTAAAAAGAACGTTCTTTTTTTTTTTTTTTTAATTTAATGTCCAGAACTTAACAAAATATCAATAAAAAGTTAAACTAACAGCACTTTTAAAAACAGTTTTTCTATTTGAAAAATTAACTTATTTTAATTGCCTTAAATTGTACTCATTAAAAACCATTTGCGCTAGCTGTTACGCTTAATGAAAAACAATACGAACTTAACTTAATCATTATAAACCTAAGTCAGCTTTTTGTAGATTTAAAAAGTCCCATTATCCAAAAAGCCCCTTTTTTTTTTAGATAATATAACAACAGTAGCTGAATTCCAACAACCCCAACTTTTTTTTTTTAAATGGCAATTACTTGGTTTCTTCACTTATTATGTACACAAATACAAAAGCTTAATTATCTTAAAATCTGCTTTTAATTCACGAAGTCAGCTCCGATGGTTTTAAAGCACTGTACTTCATTCGCAATAACGACTTAATCCGAGTTTTTCGACGGTTTAATAGTGAATTAATAACTGCAAACAAAGGTAAACAACTTTTCTAACGGTTTTCTAGGTTAGTTATAATGCGTTTAAACTGGATTAATTAAGCAACGTTTCTCAAATGAGCGTAAACTATTCTATTCATTTAATAGGTGTCGACTTATGGACTTAAGTATGTAGAAAGGAACAATTTAAAAAAGGTTCCGAAATTTCAGGTTTGCAAATATATTTCGAGTTTCTGTTCGAACGACATTTTCAAAGAAAACAAGACATTTAAATGTAGCGTAAAGTTGTTTATTCACGAAGCTCCAATGGTTTTATGTAATGAACAAAAAATAGGAAAAAATTCCAAAACTTTTATCTCTTTAAACGAGTTTGAAGCTTAAAATGTCTTAAAGCTATTCCTTTTATAGCGTTTTGACACTTTGTTTCTGTTCAAGATATTGAATGCTTCTTTTTTTATTTTTAGTATAATTTATTTATGAAGCAAATAATAATGAAGAATTTTAAAAGAAGTGAATTAAAATATGACATTAAATTAAACAATTAATAAATTAAATCAAATTAATTAATTATAATTAGTAAATTAAATTAGCAATTAATTAAGTTTAGTAAATTAAATTAAATGGAACTAGTAATTGATTAAGATTAGTAAAATAAATTAAATTAAATTATTATTAATTAAGATTAATAAATTAAATTAAATTAATTAAGATTATTTAAATTAAATTAAATTAAATTAGTAATTGATTAATGATTAGTAAATTAAATTAAATTAAATCAGTAATTGATTGATGATTAGTAAATTAAATTAAATTAAATCTGTAATTGATTAAGATTAGTAAATGAAAGGAAATTAGTAATTAATTAATATTAGTAAATTAAATTACATTAGTAATTAAGATTAGTAAATTAAATTAATACTTTAATTGCAATTTTAATTAGTTGAAATATTTATTTTTATTTAGAAATTAGAAACATGTTTTTATTTGGATATTACATTAAAATCTTATTTTGTATTTTGTAAAGCAGAGATTAAATTTTAATTGATTTTTAGTAGATTGTAGTAGATTTTGTAAAGTAGAGATTTAATTTTAGTTCCACTTTTTAAATCTCTTTCACTAAAAACTAAAGACAATGTTAATAATTACTTATATATATATATATATTTTAGAATCTGAATCTTAACTATTTTTTATAATTATTTCTCCTTTGACGTCAGTATGGTCCAGATAATGAGAACTACAATAACATCTGAAATTCGTTTCTAAGTTCACAAAATAATAGAAATAAGATATGAGAAGGCTTCAGTTTACCTCTGTAATCCATTTTATTATATTTTATTATGTAATACCGTCATTCTAAATACTAGTCCTGTGAATATTCATATTATTAAACCGAAATTCTTATATTTCTTCTTCACTGTTTCTTAATTTAACAACAAACACTCTTGTTGTTTATGAAGTTTTAAAAAGTTCAAAGATGTAAAATAATTCGATTTCAATGGCATTGAAATCTGAAAATGAAATTGGAGAATTTGTAAAATTGGAAATTTTGGTTTTAATAAACAAATGCTTCAAATGCCTTCTGTAAAATCACAGAACAAACGAATGTTAGAATAACACAACATGTTTTAAATGTTCTGAAGCGATAAATGTTGTAAAAAATATCCAAATATGTGGTAAATTGTAAATAGTATAATGATACGAGTAATATTAAAAATTATAATGAAGAAGGGGATGTTAATCACTAGACGTCTAACAAGCATTATCTAAGCAGTACTTTCATGAGAAATTTGACAATTTAAAAAAAAAGTTTAAATATTTCTTGAGACAAATTTCAAAAACAAACCCGAATGCTGTGGTACCGAGCGCCAGAGTACTAGAATAAGGATTCACTGTACAAGGACTGAGGACGTATTGTGGATATAAGATATATTATTGTGTAGAAGGATATATTATTGTGTAGAAGGATATATTATTGTGGATATAAGAAAATCTTCCATTCCGCTATAATTTTTCTGGATATCAAAAGAACTTTTAACCACACATAGTGGCCAGCCATTGTAAACCTATCAAAAGAAATCAAACTTCCAAACAACGTTTTCCTTCTAATAAATGACTTCTTGAAGAATAAAACTGTTATAATAGCTTTGCATTCCTCTTCAAAAGAACTCCACCTCCAGAGGGTTGATCTCATAGATATGTTTCTGATACTGTCTTTCGGATTGTAATGATTAATGGTCTGCTAAAAGAAACTTACAAGCTTCAATTGTTGTGAAACTATTGCTTTTGTAGGTGACTAGCTTTTGTGTTTTCAAAACAGACATTGACATAAAATATCAACGTTTATCAGGAAACTCTTAATTTCGCTTCCTTTTAGTCCAAAAAAAATTCAAGCCGGAATTGAACAGTTAGAAAATCAAATTTATTGCTTGTTAAAAAAGAAAAGGGAACTTAATACTATCAACTATTTCCTTTTTTTCAGTTGTGAATGAAGAAAGCATCTAAATATCGTCCAAGATAGCAAATTCTGTTGGAAATATTATATATGTATATTTCTAACAAACGTGATAAATTACAGTTTAGATTTAAAAAAAATTGCTCGCAGCTCCTTTAGAATTAAATTCAATATAATTTCCATTATTTATAAACAAGGTATTGTTTCTTTGTAGCGTGCAACCAGATTGTAAGTGGGTGTGGTTGGGACAAGATACTTGTGAGGCAAAGGTTGAGTCATGGCTTTATTTACACACGCATAAACATCGCACACATACAATTAGAGATATACACTATTCAACACATTTTAAAGACAGATAATTAAAGATTAGTACAAGGATTCCACTTCTAAGCCAGAAACCTGATATTCAGATACGCGCAGGTTGCGGGAAACATACTTCCTCTTCGAGTGAGAGTCTGTAGACCAACTAATACGCATGACTGTGTTAAAAATATTTCCTCTCTGGGTGAGAGATTTTAAACTAAACGCTTCTCAGCAAGAGCTAGTGGTTGTGCTGTACTTCCTCTCGGATGACAGTCTGGAGGCCTACTGAACACCACAGGGCGTAGGAGGAAGCACAGTTACACCTATTTCTGATGCTTTTAGTGTATAGGGTTCTCCACTACACAATAAGAACAAACTTCTACTTCGATTAGTATAAAGACGTTGTTGGAATTTTTTATGCTCTAGTTCGCGCCAAGCAGCATCACGTGGTAGTTTTATGGAAATCGTTTGGAATCGATTCAGAATTACGCGCTGTTGACGTGAAACAAGCTGTTGGTTGCTGTGAAAACGAGTCTTATTCAAAAGGGAACATTCTTCTTCCAGTTGAGCTTTTGCCTATGAACTGTTACCATAAACCCTGTATATCTTTGTAAATATTGCTTGTAAATAAATGAAGATTCCATAAATGTTTGTATGGAGTGATCAATACTTCTCGAACCACTAGAAAGCTGCGGCTAACCAGAAAACCTGAACCACTGATAGAAAGAAAAACGATGGTCGTAGTGACAGACGTATTATGTTGAGACTCATTTGTGGATATCGTACAATTATTTATGATTTTGTTTTTGCCCTTGTCTATTTCCACCCATAGATATCAGTATTTAGAGTGATCTTGAGTCTCGAAAACATCTCAACGAATCATCTAAAAATTAAGAGGATTTTTTTATACCATTTCAATTCTAACACGTCCATCCATAAGAAATATAATCACCATTATACTTATAACATCATTATTATTTAAGACTTTCCAATAGTTTACTATACTGATGGTAGTAATAGTCATGAATTAGAATATCACACAATAACGAATGTACTGCATTTATTACCGAACATTTGCACAGATTCGCTGTCGTCTTTAGAATTACTGAAAAATAATGCATGCTACGAAAATATTATTATAAACATTCAAAATACTTTTATATCTTTACTGAACATTTGATATCATAACTGTATATTTTGCATTTGTTCGTGTCAGCACGAATAGAACTTTTTAACAACAACTTTTAACCACTAGGGACTTTCAACAATGAACAGTCTCGCCGCCAACTGTGAATGTACCAAAATTCAATTATTCAATGTCTCTATCACAAAGAAGCACTTGATCATTATTCGTATGAAGCAATTGGTCAGAATACGATAGGAATGGACGTTTTGCACTTTAGGGTTCCGCTTATTTATTTGGCGTTTTTTTGCAATTTTCGCCGAGACTTCTCCTAAACCAGGGGTCTCCAAACTTTTCATCCTTCGGGCCATACTATTTACTCCAGTAAGTACCAAGGGCCAAAACCGTTTTAATTTTTCTGCCATTATCTATAATTTCTAGACTAGTCGTCAGTACGCGCTCTCCTCGAGCATACGCTTGTTAAATTCGCTTCATTCTCCAAAATGAAGTACACAAAAAAGAATGTTCATAGATCTAAGTTAACCAGAACATCTTAAATCTCTTTTAATAATTGGTACAAGTAAAATTGATGCACTATTGTCAGTGAAAAATCACAATTACATAAATCTCATTAGTATTTTTTTTTACCACGTTGTTTCATTCGCGTTCATTTAGCTTTTCCGTTCCTGAGGGATTTTCAGGATAAAAATCATGTTTGATTCAGGATATATACATTCCAAACATCGATATAAATATATATGCGATACTCTTATCCCCAACATAACTGTCGAGGGTAACCTCGGGATGTTCACTGATTTATAATGTTAGTGGGATTCATTTCAATTACTTGTTAGTTGTTATGCTTAAGTTAATTTTTTCTGCGTATTATGCTTGCCATTAAGCTTTACCTAGCAAGTCAATAAAACCGAGTTTTTATCATTCTGTGTTTTTTTATCCAACTTATTACAGCTATTTGCTGTTGATAATAATAAGCTATTTGCTGTCGCGGGGCGGATTTGACACTGGCGGGCCGGATTTGGCCGCGGGCCGTAGTTTGGAGACCCCTGTCCTAAACAAACAAAATGGTCACTGCGATTGCAAAATACTGAGGTTTTGGCGATTCCATTTGGTGCGGAAAAGAGCCTTGGCGAAAAAAAAAAAAATGTTAAACTGCAGAATCCCCACAAGAACCATCAAATTAAATAACGATAAGAATATAACAAAATTTAATAATTCTAGAATTTTATGAAGAAGCAATTGTTCCAATGTTACAAGAAGCACTGCCATTTCAGTTAGAAAAGTCTGTTAAGCTTTAGTTAAATTAACTTTTTTAAACATAAACTAATTCTTAGACATTGTTTTGAGGATATTTTTTTCTAATGCAGCTGGCAAACACTTAGACAGCTTGGTCTTGGATGCCTTAAGGCAAACTCTGCACAGACGTTACTCACTTTGCATTACCTAGGGGGCGCGTGTAACTTGAAGATAAGCCACGGATGCGGAGTAACATTGCCCCCGCACAGCTCTACGATCATATGAGACCGGAACCTACGGTTTAAAGTGGATTCGAACCACTACAAACATCCATGGCACCGCCGGGACTCGAACCCGAGACCAGTGGTGCCGAGCGCCAGAGCGCTAGCCACTCGGCCATTCAGGCCCCTGGTTTGAGGATATTGAAACAATTATATGTTTATAATTTGAAAGTCAAACAATTCAAAATGAACTATATAACACGTGACTTGATATGGGTTCAATTGTCAGATTTAGCAACACACATTTCATACCAGTTTTAAAGCACACAAATAAAATCAAACTTATCATCACATCGCATCACATTCACATTATTCATCAATTTTAAATAAAAATTTCTTATGTTGCGCGACGAGATTATTCAATTTTAAATAATAACTTATATTCTTTTTTTATTTTATAGCCAGAACATCATGTTCAGACATGATAATAAATGCAGATATTGATATTTGAGATGCTTGTCCTGATATCAGGTTCGTGATGTCACCAAATATATAAAGCTAATAAAAAGTAAGATAAAAATCATTATTTAAAACATCATTTAATATCCTGGCTCACTACAAAAATATTTCAGGATTCACTAACATGAAGTCATTTGTATCATTATCATCATTATATTTCATTTTGAATTTTTCAATGCCCTTTACTACAGATTTTAACCGTAAACAATGCCTTTACTAAATATAAAAGATACTTTTGTAGTAAAATTATTGCTATTCACATAATTTAAGAAATAGTATTTTAATTAGTTATATTTGATTTAATTCTCAGTAATATCATCTAAGTAATAATTCATCTTACGAAAGTTAATTTAATAGTCGCTTAAAGTTATGTACTTATAATCAAATTCCTTTGATAAAATACGTGGTAAATTTTGTTCACATATGAAAAAATTAAATTTGTAAATTTTTTCAGTTTTTTTTTTTTATTTATTTATGCTTATTTTATTGCTTATTCAATTAAAAAAAATCATTATGTATAGAATAAATTTTTAATCAGAATTTTAGATATTTATTATTATAATACATTCCTGCTTAGAGTATTGAACGAGACAAAATGGGAAAAAAAAAAAAAAAACCTTCAAAAAAAAAAATTTTTTTCCTTCCTTATCAATTAAATACCCCAGAGACAAAAGGGTAAAAAAATATTAAAAAAAATGTCTTGTAAATACGGAATTTTAATTTATCATTTGTTAGAAAACATTTTTTTTATCTCTTGGGAATATCTTATTTCATGCCTTTTGAAAAATATCGTAATAGTTTGAAACTTAATAACAAAATATGTATGGTATGACAGTATGGTCTGATTAATGTAACGCATAACCTCATCTTCTTCATTGGCGCAGCTGCCCTATATGGTAGATTTTGAGACAGGAGGTGTTTTTCTTTTACGGGGTAGGGTTGTGAGTCCTACACCAACGCTCTGCAGTCATATTTTTCGCATTTCATATTCCTCCTTCTTCAATTTTTTTAATTTTTGATATTTAGTTCTGTTCTTGTATGAATTTTCCCCATTGTTCACCTTTTGTACCTCCAAAAGTGAATTATGCAAAAACTTTTCCGCCTCCATCGTGCGTCCATTCATTTCACCCACATCATTCCCAAACTGTATAGGGGCAACTCAGCTCTAGGCACAGTGATGTGGTGTGGTGTGGTGTAGTAGTAGTCATATTATACCAGGGGCCTGATGACCGAGTGGCGCTCTGGTGTTCGGTACCACAGGTTTTGGGTTAGAGTTCCGGAGGGGCCATGGGTGTTTGCAGTCGTTCTGAATCCACTTTAAGCCGTATGTCCCGGTCTCATGTGACCGTAGAGCGTCTCGGAGCCCAATCAGACTTCTTCTCACCCACATCATTCCCAAATTGTAAAAGGGGCCACTCAACTCTAGGCACAGTGATGTAGTAGGTCATATTAGACCGCGTGACTCGTGGCCATGTCGAAGGGCTGAGATTCGAATCCGCTGGCGGCATGGTTGTAATCACTTCTTTCAGAAAAGAGGAGCCTCGATGGAGATTGTGGCAATGTGTATCGCATCGATAGTCGGCTGCCTGGTGAGAGTTGTCCGTGTTTTCATCCATACTAAACGCAAATGCGGGTCAGCTACACCTAAACGTCCTCCCAGAACACATTGTCCTCCTCCTTCACCCGTCGGTGGGCTGTTCGAGGTATGTACGAGGCCCACCGTTTTCCACCGTCATCTTTCTAACTCGTAGAGGGCGACATGGTACGGGGGTGATGTATGGAGAGAAGAAAAGAAAAGTCATATTAGACTGGGGCCTACGGTTTAAAGTGGATTCCAAACAACTACAGACATTCATGGCACCCCAGGGACTAGAACCCGAAATTTGCGGAATGGAGAGCAACACATAACTAACGTAGATATAAAATAGAAAAATACATGTATCTTAGTAAATCAAGCGAAATAGACATTATAAACTAACTGTAATTATAAAAACTACCACACTAAAACTTTAACAAATATTTAATTTATTATTTAATATGAATATTGCTATATAAAACTAAAAAAATAATTTTCTGAATGTGGAAGAAATTATTCCTTATTAATGTTAAACAATACCTCATTGTAAAATACGTAATAATAAGCTGAAGCACAAATCTGTGAGGGATCATGAGCGAACATCTGCGATATGACGTCGTTTACGTCATTTCCGTTTCATTAACATCAGCTTTTTCTTATCTGCACATTTTTCTTATCTGCACAAGTCATTCCCATCTGAAACGATACTTTTCCATCAAACGATACTGATGGTGGTCCATGGAGTGCGAATCTGTGTTCTATTGTTAATAAAGAACACTCACGGCACATTTAGTAAAGCGAACGACCACCCTTTTCCAGAAATGACAACATTGCGAAAACGTGTCCCTTGTTTTATAATTCTCCAAATTGTTTATATAACGAAAAGATCGAGTTTGGTTTTTTTATCTACAAGCGAATTTCGATGTCGTTCATTAAATAAGGCTAGACTGAATAATCTACGGTAGGATAAAGGTTCTGATTTGAACTGAATGACTTTTATCGGCTATTCAATACAAACGCAGCTTTATTTATTAAAACTAATTTTTATTTATTACAAATTAAAAATCTTATTGCAATTAAAACCCTTTATTTGAATCAGTTAGAACTTGATTGCTGGCCATGTTTCCACACTTTAGCTGGTAGAACTTCAGAAACAGTGTTTCTGTTGTTGTTTTTCATCCTACTTGGTAGACAGAAACGTTTAGACCAAGTCCAAGACAAATATGATGTGATGAAACACCCATAGCGTCGTTGAAGAAAGAGGGCAGTGCCTTCCGGAGAAGTTTTTAGAGTTAACTTCCCCGCATTTATGTATCATATGGGAGAAAACCCGGAAAACTCCCACCAGGTAGCCCGACTCATGATGCAAGGGACTGAGAATCACAAACGCCATCAAGACTCCTCGTTTTTTGAAACAGTGTCTTCCACAAAGCAGCCAGCGGATAGAACATCAGCCCCTAATGCTGACCAGTGGCGCAGGTTGCCATTGAACCATGAGTCGGGCACAATGCTTCTGATTGGACTAAGTGTTTTGTTTGCTTTATACACTGAGTTATCCATGCCCCATGTTTATAGCTTCTCAAATTTCTGTGTAGTTCGATTGTCGATTGTGCGGAAAATTGGCAAGCGGCCAATTCAGCCGATTTTATACAGAGGGAAGTAATAAGGGTGGAAATGTATTTTCTGGGGAGTTTTAATAACAATAAAAATATTTATAATTTTTAATCGTTATCTTTGTTGTTAGAACAACAACATAAATAAACAAGGTGCGTTTCATTTTATATTTTTATCGCATTATTTTTCTCTAATATTTGACTTAACTTTTACAACATACATACACAGTATTTCTCGGAAATTTGTATTTAGTGCGCCGTCAATTATTTGTGGCATTTTAAATACTCCCAGACTTCAAAAAATTTTCTCTTTGGCCTTTAATAGTTGTTTGTATAGTTTAACTTCATATTATTTTGTTTTTTGGCGCCTATAGGCTCATTAAAAATTGCTGCTCAGTTTTATCTTTCACGTCTGGCTGATAATAAAATAAGTTTTTAGTTACAAGCGACGATGTTTTTATAACTATATTTGTAACAAATTTATATAGTATGACTCATTAGCAGTAAAGGTATCTAATAAATTAATAACTTTTTCTGTTTGTTACTGTCTAGCTAGTTAATAATGTAAATTAATGAAAAAGTGGTAATTAAAAACAGTAAATATGGTTGTTTCAACAGGAAATCCATAAAAATTCACATAATTTAGGTCATTACGAAGATTTTTAATTGAAAAATATTCTTTTAGTGTTATAGTTCAAAAAAAAAGGAGAAAATATTTTCCAAACTTTTAACGTCTATTCCTTTTTTTTTTTTTGGAGTGATGAATCCTATTCATTATTTTAATTATCTTAATATAAAAATTTTCATCAAAAAACAAAATATTTCACCAAAATAGTAATAAAAGTATTTTTTAACATTCAAAAAAAAAATCAATATACTTTTTCCAATCGTCACAAATTTTCGTATATCTGTATTTCTATTTAATGGAATTAAGAATAAATACTCGTTAATGGAGTTCTTTGGAATCATAAAGAATAAAATTAGAAATAATTAAAAATGTCAGACGATAACAACAGGAGAAAAACTTGTTTATTCTAAATAATATAGCATGGTTTATAAAATGTAATATTTTTTACATATTCAAAAAAATATAAAAGAATATTTTTTAAGCCTAATAAATATCACAAAAATTTTCACACAAGTCAACGTCATATTTATCTGTTTTACATTAATTTTTTTAATAAAAATTAAGAAATATTTTTCAAACACAATTTGCTATATTAAATAAAATCGTCTGCTTAGAATTCTTTTTTTATCGAATATTTATTTACATAATTAGAGAACTTTCATGGCATGACCCAATAAACCTAATTCGTTAGAAAATTACTAATTATTTGTTAGAAAAAACATTTAGAGAATACCTCAGATTATAAGTTTTAATAATCCATCTGGGAAAAAAATCATCGTAGTTTCGTAATCGTAATCGTAATCGTAAAACTCAAACAAAACTGTCTAAACGAATTATCGTTCGAAAAATAAAATCCAAAATTATGGGCTACAAAACATAAAACAGAATTTCAAGAAAGTTTCATTAGCATAAAGAATTGAGAACTGGTTATTTTATCCTCCAAAAACATGAAAAAAAAAATTTTGAATGAAGGAAAATGCAATAAATTCGGAGCTATTAGTTATTTAACAGTTTGGTGAAAATCGAAATAAAATTAAAAACGAGAACTTACTTGGATTCTTACACGTAGATATAGAGGAGTTACACAATGGAGGTCCATATCATCCACTGGAGTAAGTTATTTTATATTTATAGAACAGCAATCTAATTTTTTAAATAAAATAACAAAAAATGTTAAAAATAAATAATAAAATTTAAATTAAATTTATAGAACAACAATGGAACAATGTTATTGCTGTTTATAACGTTTTATGAAAGAAAAAACACTTAAATCATTTAAACCCAACTGTTTAATATTCAATTGTTATTGCAGTAATAAAATAATAATATGCATAATATAAAATAATAATATATAACGTTTTGAAGTGGCACCACTCTAAAAACACTTAGTTAAATCCTTTAAACCCAACTGTTTAATTAATTTTTTTATATTATAATTTTTTTAAGTGCAAGTTTATCGTTTGCCTGATGTAATGGGGATATTTAAATTATCTATATAAACACTAAATAAATAAATAATTCAGTATTCTAAACTAATGACAACATAAATATAGCAAGCTGTATTTAAAAAATATTTCTTAACTGTCATCGAAAATGAGGTAAACCATACTAAATTAATAAGAGACTCAGAAGTTTTTTGTAAAATTTATTTAAGCTTTAAAATATTCTTTATCAATTTTACTAGCTCATATAACTCACAGTTTCCAGTTTCAGTGAAATTATATATTTTTCCTTTTCCGCTTAATATTGAAAAATATTCGTGAAAGATGCACCAAAATTCGAAGAAAATATGTTCATAATAAGTTTCATCTTTCAAGATGCCAAATATTCTAATACTCAATTAACAAAATTTGTTCTTCGTGATATTTTAAAAGTAGTTTTAATAGATAAAAAATAATAATACATTCGTCACGAATTTTAGCATAACTGCGTTGTTTCTAATTAATGGAATTAAGAATAAATTCTCGTTAATGGAATTCTTTGGAATCATAAAGAATAAAATTAGAAATAATTAAGTATTTCAGACGATAACAACAGGAGAAAACTTACACATTCTAAATAATAAATTATGGTTGTTTAAAAATATAATATTTTTTACATATCCTTAAAAAAATATAAAAAGAATATTTTTAAGTCTAATAAATATCTCAAAAGTTTTCACTTAAGTCAACGTCATATTTATTTGTTTAACATTAATTTTTAAAATAAAAATTAAGAAATATTTTTCAAACACAGCTTGTCATATTAAATAAAATCGTCTGCTTAGAATTCTTTTTTTATCAATGCTTATTTACATAATTAGAGGACTTTCATGGTATAATCCAATAAGCCTAATTAATTGGAAAATTATTAATTATTTGTTAGAAAAATCATTTTGAGAATACCTCAGATTATTAGCTTTAATAATCCAACTGCTTTTTATAATAGAGCAAAAAAAAAAAAATCATAGTAGAATCGTAATCGTAAAACACCAACAAAATTGTCTGGAAAGAAGCTGATCATCGTTAGAAAAATTAATTCCAAAATTATTGACTGCAAGACATAAAATAGAATTTCAAAGAAAATTTCATTAGCATAAAGAATTGAGAACACGTAATTCTATCCGCAAGAGACATGAAAAAGTTTTAATGAATTAAAAATGCAGTAAAAACGGAGGTAATAGTAATTTAACGGTTTGATGAACATCGAAAGAAAAAAAATTTAAAACGAGAACTTACTTCTATTCTTACACATAGCGAAAGAGGGGTTATGGTATGAAAATCCATATCATCCACTAGAGTAAGTTATTTTAAATTTATAGAACAACAATTTTAAGCTTTAGCATTTTACCCACGCTGTTGTGGAAGTTGTGGTACTACGTTTTCAGGAGAGAAGAATGTCAAGTACATCAAGTATTCTTTGACAATTACATAATGGCAACCCAATCACTAAAATTTGACAGCAGATAAGCAGTGTTGTAGGTAGTATTATTAATGCTGTAGTAGTTATCATGCAATACATAGTATTTTGTATTAATGAGAACATCCTGTCACTCAAATCTGATAGCATATATTCAGTGTAAAAAATAATGAGACCTCAGTTAATTAGCGATTGTCTGTGTGACCTTCACAGGTCAAAACAACTGCAGATGGGATATTAAATGCACCATGAGTTTCTGCATCGTGATGGGTGATAGATCATGGGCAGAGAAAATATTTACTCAAAGAAGTGAGGTAAGCTGGCTTTTGTGAAATTTATTAAGCTTTAAAACTATTTTTCAATTTTAAGAAAAAAATATTATATCTAACAAACCATATTGTATTAAAAAATTGAAGTTATTTTCATGTTAAAATATTTTGACTTTTTAATTATTTCTTTTTTTCTTGGACTAAAATGATATTCACATACATGCGAAAACTTTTCTGATGCATTGTACACAATACTTTTAAAAATATAGATTTAAAAGGAAATTAAGAAGCGATTTGCAAAAATGTAGAACATGTAACGTATAGCATGTAACCAAAAAACAATTTTTATATTAATGTTATATACTAATATTTAGCATAATAAATCAATATTATTTCTAAATTATAAAGATATTAAATAAATGTAAATATAAATGTTAAGTAAAATATTCATATAAACTACAAATAATTTTTAATTCGGAAAATAGTATGCTTTTGTGTATCCATTTCTAATTTATCATAGTAATATCCAAAGTTTAATGAACAAAATTAATACACAGAATTATTTAATTTATTTTACTATGACAAAAAAAAAAAGTTAAAATAAGTAAAAAAGAAATTTAAAATGAAAAAGTTAATTTTATGTCTATACAATAAAACATTCGAAATGTGCAAAAAAAAAAAATTTTAAAAAAGGGCACTATTATAAAAATTTAAAAACTTACCATTTTAACTTCGAAAAATATTTTATAAAACATTTCTTGGTACTTACGTATTAACGGGACCTTGGCGACAGACTTGGCGTTTTTAAGTATCGCCAATGTAAGAGCTACAAATTTGGAGGTTTTTAAGTGGCGCCAATATAACGGCTGCAGATTTGACTAATTTGTTTTTAAATACAGTGCTTTAAATTTTGAAATCGTTTTGATTTTAAATGAAATGTTTTATACATTTTATTATTTGGAATAAAAATATTTTGAAAGCGTTTTGATTTTTAAATGAAGTGTCTCATATATATTTTATTATTTGGAAAAAAAATTTTAAGTGTAGATTGACGCCACTTAAAAACCGCCAAATCTGTAGCTGCGGTTGGCGCGTTTGCACTTTATTGGCGCAACTGTCGCCAAGTTACCGTTAATACGTAAGTACCCAATTCTTAATCTGGTATTAAACTTCGCCGGTTTACAAAATTTACTAATTAAAAAATTTACGAAGTAAATATTGCAAAATAAATAAGAATGCGTCAAAACATTATGACGTCATTACATATTCTTTTGCAGACGATTTTTAATTTAAAAAGTACGAAAAGGCGAACTAAAAAATATTTAATAAAAAATAAAAAGAGTAGTTTCACAATTTTTGGTAACACACCAGGTAAAAGAAATAAAAATAAACTTCTAAGTATCATAGTTAATCGAACATATTGGAAATACAAGCAAATATCTTGCGTGTTATATTTAGATATTGATAAATTTTCTTGGGAGGAAAACTATCAATACAGATAGTAAATCGGGATCAGAAAAAATTTTCGTGAAAAGGTAATCTATTAGGTTAGTTAAATAATAATATTGCTGAAAATGTTGATGGTTTATAAGGCATTGATTTTACTATAAATTTTTCAATGTTTATTTGAAATAATTTATTACAATATTTTATGTTTTATAGTAGATAAAAATAAAATAAATGTAAAAGAAAATTTAGACTACTAGAAATGCAAATTTTTTATATAATAATATTATATAAGTTAATATTTATATGTTAATTTGTATAATGTTGATAATATGTTAGAATAAGCTATAATTTTTGTTATAAAATGTTATAATTTTTTGTTATAACATATTATCAACATAATGTTATAATTTTTAATTATAAGAAATATTGTGATTAGCACAATCGTTTCATTAATACAAATATTGTATTTTATATAATGTATGTAGTTGGATTGAGTTATTTGAAGCACAGGTTTTAGAACTCACAATTTTATTTACACACGCACCAACAACACACACAAAAAAATTTAAAAAATATATATATAATTAGAGATTCGGGAAAGGACTCCAACTTAGAGCCATAATTCTGCTGGAGCGGAGGGTAGCACAAAATACATATCTTCTTCGAGTGAGAGTCTATAGGCCAACTGACCATTTCTCCTGGACGTCACAGGGGAGCGCTCTTGTCTGATGAAGAATGGTTACTTTGCTATTATTGTTAATACGCTTTTTTATTGCTTTAAAATAAATTTTAGTGATTTCTAACATTTTACATATTATAATTAGAGAGTTTAATTTTTTGAAGATTTATATTCGCTAATTTATTTGTCCCAAAAATAAAAACATTTTCACTGTATTTAATCTTTAATAACTTACAATGAAAAAAATTTTATCTGTTAATTTTCAAAGTTTACAAAAAAAAATTTTTTTATTAATATTGAAAACTTTAATCGTTTTAAAAGTAATTATTCTAAAAAATTAAAAAGAAATTATTCTAAAAAATAAAAAAAAAGTAATTATTCTAAAAAATAAAAATTAATTATTCTAAAAAAATAAATAAGTAATTATTCTAAAAAAATACTTAACAAATTATAATCTTTATAGTTGAATAATCAACTTTAAAATAATTTTCTTCAAATAAAAATGTGTTTAAAATGAGGAGAGTATTAAAACTAAATAGGCGAAATTTAAAGAATATGGAATTTATTTAAAATAAAAAGCTGAGTAATTTAGTAAATCGTGCATCATTTTTCACAAAAGAAAATTACTCTCCTTAATATTAAGAAAAAATATCTCACTAAATATTATAGTTTAAAAAAACAATTTTAAAAATCATAAACTGAATTAAATATTCTCAATTAATTGAATATCTGTTAAATAGTTGTAAGATATGAATAGAAATAAATTCAAGAAAAAAATATGAATTTTGATATTTTAGAAAAGTCATTCAAGAAATCTGTGGCTCTTTTTACATATCTAGTTTATAACGTCTGCTTAATACAATCAGTGTATATTCAAGGTTCCATAAAAATTGAGAAAGTCATATATATATAGAGAGAGAGACATTACATAGATAGATTTTTCGATTTTAACATTTTGGAAGGATTTATATGATTTTTTTTTTTTGTATAAAGTTTTCATTCAAGACACCGAAAAAGTTAAGTTCAAAGATAAAGTAATTTATTCTGATTTTTTTTTTTCACTATATGCTGGAGAAATATTTATGATTCTAACAGTCAGAATAAAACAATTAATCATATTCTACAAGAACGTAAAAATTTATTTCGAACAGATACAGGAATATTGCTACATGAACAAAAAAAAACTGAATTAGAATTCACTTTGGAATTATTTACTTAAGAAGAATTGCTGAATTAGCAAATAAATGTTGCAGTAAAAATATACAGGAAAAAAGAAAGTGAACTAGGGAACATTAAAATGTCGAATGAAAAGGATTATGAGCCATTATTTTTAATGTAAAAAAAAGAATAAAGTGAACATATTTCATAAACGGGAACGAAATCTCCTATGTCGATGCGATCAAACATCTCTGTTAATACATAAATTTGGCATACATATATTCATGTATTCTAAACGCTATAAAAAATATTGATTCTCCGGTTTTTATTATGGATATCAATCTGGCTCCTGCATTTCTTTTTCTTACGTTTAATACTTTATATTCAAATAATTAAATATGATCCTAAAAATATAAACACGGACCATAAAATCACAAACCGATATCTTGAGTACATAATTTTATTTTTTTTTCCTGCAATATCAAAATAAATTTCCCAATTTCTTGCAGTCATTTGCTGCACTGGGATACACAATTTTCCATAGAATACATGTATTTTTTATAAAAATTAGCATTGGAAGATAATAATAATATGATATTTTAAAAAGAAAATAAAACCCTTTACTGCAAAAATTGGCCTCTGATTGAGGAGAAAAACCACTTTCAATTATTTTTATTGGTTCATTTTTTTTAATTTCTTTCAAGAAATTTTTTTTTTTCACAAGCTATTGTTTTATTTTTTTTAAACAATTTTTATGGCGTACTTTTCTATAAATTTAATAATAATATTAAATTTATAATATTTATTTAAATTTATTAAAATTATTTTACTTAGTTATAATATATATTTAAATTTATTTCACGAGCTAATAATTATGTAATTAAATGATTAAATAACGTAAAATTTTTTCTAAAAAGATCGTCTGCTGAAAGCAGCGACAATTTTAAATCAAACTGAAAATGAGATTTTCAAGAAATTGGAATCGTTTGGAATTCTATTTTTTTTTTTTTAAGATGGCTGTGATTCGTTTTCTTCTTACATTAAATTCCGAATATGGGTAACGTTATATTTATTCCATTTATGGGTAACCTGTTCTACAAATGTTATTAATATCACATCTAATCCATTCTGCATTTTGAAGTATAATATCGGAATGCATTACTCTTTGGCTAACGCTAGTCTCTTCCAATTTTACTCCGGTGGCAACAGTTTTTCGAAGAATAGTTTTCACCTTTGCATCTATTTTAACAATGTAAATAATATTCCCACATCAAATTCTATTTTCCCAAAAATGCCACAGTATTTTTGATGTTCTATTCAGAATATTTTTTATATTAGCGATAATGAATAGCATTATTTTTATAAAAAGAATTAAAAACATTAGGCTGCTAGAAAAAAAAATTATTGAAATAAAATTATAAATATTTTACAAATATAAAATTTCTTTTTTTTTTCAAAAAAAAAGTAAATATTTCAAGAGTATGGGCTTATTTTTAAAAATTAATTTAAAAATCATGATGCATAGTGAAAAATCCTTTTATAATTTATTTATTAAAAATATTATAAATATTATGGTTTTATAGAAGCCATATTGGACAACAATTCAAGCAAAAATTCATTGTTATGGAAGGAATCAGGTTCAATGTTTTTTTAGATTTTGAATCGTAAATTGCATAACAATTTGTAATTTAGAAGTTAACACTTAGTAATTTTTTTTAATTATTCCATATTATTTTCTACTAGTTTAACTAATAATTTATATAGACTTAGTTTTCCTCAGAAAATTCTCCAGACTCAATTTTTAACCTACCCACGCCCTTCTTAAATGGCCACGCCCCAAAGTTTGAAAGTCATTTTTCTTTGATGGGAAGTTATGTAAACAGTTGCATTATAAATTTACTGGCTATGATTATTATTTTAAATACTTTTTCATTTGAGAATTTCAATTTTGGTCATGAAAATAATATTTATCATTTTTTACATCAGTTTTCTTTTTTTGTATCATATCGTTTTTCATATTTAATCATGAATTCAATATCTAATTGGTCCATGAATCTGAGAAGCTTATGAACCATTAACAATGGGGTTACCATTTCTATGAGATGCCTTTTTTTTTTTTGTGTTTTTTAGTTGGCAATTTGAATATCGATGTGCAATTTCCTTCCCTTGCATTCTCGAACCCAGTATTAAGACTTTCTGGCCTACTAATATTATCGTGCTCAAAACAAACAACAGGGGTCTGAATGGTCGCGTGTCTAGCTCTCTGGCGCTGGGTACCACAGGTTTTGGGTTCGAGTCCCGGAGGTGCAATGGATGTTTGTAGTGGTTCGGAATCTACTTTAAACTGTAGGTCATGGTCTGTTTTAGCCTGAAGTGTACACAAGATGGCCGTAAAGCGACAAAACAAACCAAACAACAAACCCAGCTCGTTTTTAAGCTCCAAACTTCCTTTTTCTACATTAGAAGCTTAGCGAATTAATCATTCCCAATTCCAACTCTCATCATCATATTGGCGCAACAGCCCCATGGTAGCTCGAGGCCGTCTGCCTACTGGCAGATTTCGAGTCTGGAGATGCTGTCTTTTAGGGGTAAAGTTGTCAGCATTACGCCCAATGCTCTACTGTCATATTAGACCAGGACGTACAGCTGAAAGTGGATTCCGAACCACTACAAATATCTATGGCCCCGCCAAGCTCAATCCAGAAACCTGTGGGCCAGTCAAGCGTCAGTCACACGACCAACAGGCTCAATTCTAATTCTGTCACTATTTATATAAATAGCTTCAATATTATGTGTGATATTTTTTTAATAAATAGTACACAATACGTATAATTTTTGAAAAGTTATCAAGAATTTATGCAGAAAATATTTCTCAGAAATATCAATTATTATATTTATCTTTAAAAAATAATTATATTTATTTACTGTCCTATTTATGCACCAAAATGCCTTCAACTTAAAAAATATTTTTAACGAAATAATTTAATTTTAATAAATGAATTAATAAAAATTTTCAATTTGTTTATTAAAATAAATAAATTATGTAAAATCATTTTATTTTTATATTATAATTTGTCAATTAATTATTAAGAATAATTTAAATTTTTGTACTCCAATAAATTCTTCACATTTTCATAACTAATTTAATTTTTTTAATTAAAGAAAATCATTCGCCTGTTTTTCGATAAAAAAAAATTAATCGGAAAAAACTTAGAGATAAAAAATATATACTATGATTTATATTCTTTATTTCAATTCATATAATTTTTATTTCATTTTCAACTAAATTTAGACTACATTTTGATAAACATTTTAATTCTAATTAATTTCGATTTCATTAATGTTTTCAGTAATAAATACAATGAGATATTTCATGGAAAAGAATGTAAGAATTAAATACGTCAAAAATAAGTTACATCTGTATGAAAATAATTACACAGAATGCTGTAATGGTACCCAAACAGATTTGAAACGACCAAGCCAATCGAATACTTCCAATTTAATTTTCATTTTTTCGGATATGACAGTGAATGACTTAATATATATAATCAAATAAATTAAATTTACAATTATGTGAGTATTCGAACTATATTGGAATACGTTTAACAGTATCGTAATTATATTGGAATTTTCAACCTTGAATGATAATCGCTATTCAAAACAGAAAAAAAAATGGAAGAACAGCCACCAGTGAGGATTGAACTCACGACCCCTGGTTTACAAGACCAGTGCTCTAACCACTGAGCTATGGTGGCTCCGTCAAGCAATATTAACTTATAAAGTTATGGCATATTGGAAAAAATACGACCACAAATCCAGATTCCTTTTTATAGTTGCATCTTTATTCAGGTGTGGCTCGTAAAATTTTACCGTTTTGTGTCATG
This sequence comes from Caerostris extrusa, assembly GCA_021605095.1. Classification (NCBI taxonomy): domain Eukaryota; kingdom Metazoa; phylum Arthropoda; class Arachnida; order Araneae; family Araneidae; genus Caerostris; species Caerostris extrusa. Next base: position 66,199 of record BPLR01000695.1, read on the forward strand.
CCTTCATTTCAAATACTCGATGTGTTCTGACTTTTATGACAGAATAGGTTAAAACAGACTTGGTAATATACTGTACACTACTACCTTTGCTTTTCCGGTGTTTTAATCTTATAAAAATTTATTGTACCAAAAGGATATCACTGCTTAAAAAAAAATAATACAATGTTCTGTAGCGGAAGTAACCTTTCGTCTATTTTTATAGGGTCGGCGTTTATGAATTTTAGTTTACAATTTTGCTTACATAATGTTTTCGAATAATGTAATATAAAAACTTACGTTATGTATTTAAAATAATATATTGATTTATTAGACATCTGTCTAAGTGTTTGCCAGCTGCGTTAGAACAAAATATATTGATTTATCTGACAATCATCTGAAAAATATCTGAAAAATATTTTTATTATAATAATGTATATCTAGTATTCTGGATTTACACTGTACTTCTTTTATCAATTTTAAATGAAAAATTAATACTTTCTGTTTATTATACTTTCTAAAATTTTAAGAATAATTTGTCACTTAACTCAAATTTTAATAATAATTTGCCCCTTAACTCAAATTTTAATAATAATTAGTCACAAATTTTTAAATGATATTTTAATAATAATTTGTCATTTAACTAAAATTTTAATTATAATTTGTCCCTTAACTCAAATTTTAATAATAATTTGTCACTTAAATGAAATTTTAACAATAATTTGTCACATTTTAATAATAATTCAAATTTTAGCAATAGTTTTAACTCAAATTTTAATAATAATTTGTCACTTAACTCAAAGTTTTAACAACAATTTGTTAATAAAGTAATTCTTCTAGGGCGCATCATGGCTTGACGGTTCGGAAGTAAAGGTTGCACTTCCTTTAGCTGAACTATAGCTATTTTGTAGTGTGCAGGTTGACCAAACTGATTGTGACATGTGGTTGGGTTGAGATACTTGAGTTACGAGAACTTACAGCTTTATTGGCAAACACACAACACCACATACATACAATTAGAAACATACACTATTTAACACATTTAACGACAGATAATTATATAATCGTGGAAGGGCTCCACTTCTAAGCCGAAATACTCGAAACTTGAATACTGCAGGTTGAGCGAAACTTACTTCCTCTCTGGGTGAGAGTCTGTAAGTTAACTGACCATTTCACCTAAACGCCACAGGGGGTGCTCCTGCCAGTTCGAAAGAGGAAGCATGATTACAATTTAAAAATTATAGGCAGACTTGAGCTTTGGCATCATTCATTGATGTTGTTGAACAGACTGTCTGAGATCTTTCCTCAAATTCGATATAAACATGCGCCAAATGTGATAAATTTTTCAAGATATAGGAAGATAGGTAGTCTATAGGAAACCCTCCAAGACAGCATCTATCTCCCTCTCTTTATAGTATCTGTGTAATCATCTCTGATATGTTCCACTCAGGGTAAAGCTGAATGTTGTATCATTGGCGGATAGCATCTAATGCTGCGTTCATTGTCAAGAATATAAACAGTTTAATTTAAAAGTTCATGTAGCCATGCATATGTTGATATTTTTTACAAATAAAAGCATATGCTTGTAATTACAAGTGTCTATCGTTGCGCTGGAAAGTGAGTAGTATTATGCAGGAATAAACTGCAACAATTTCTGCAAATTTTTGTCACTCAATTTTGAATCATCGTCATCGATTCACAATATGTTAACAAGTTTCGTACCTCCAGCTTTTGTGAATAACTTACTTAATGATTTACTAGTAGTTTTCTTAAAAATTTCTACAATCTCTTCTTCCACTGTAGGTCTACCATTTCAGCTCCTGCCCATTACAGTACGAATTTCTTCAAAAAGATTTTCACTCAATTTCGTATCAGGGTTAGTTTGTTTCTCATTACAAATTCCTTTCCAAACTCAGTACTCAATATTGCATCAAGTGGTTTTAAAATAATGTTCGACGATGTCTTCTAACGACAGCGACAGGAATTAAAACTAATGTTGCGTATTGATCATGCAAACTACTTTTAGAAACGAATTGAAGCATACGCCCGTCTGCAACAAAAGTATGTAAGTTCATTTGTTTAAAAAGTATTAGCAAATTTAATGGTACATTTTGATCATAGTGGAAGGAAAATATAATCATTTGTTGCCACCACTCCAAGAAAGCATCTCTCTCCCTATCGTTCTTGTATCTGTGCAATCATCTCTGATGAGTTTCACTCAGGTTGAAGCTGAATATTACATCATCGGTAAATGACATCAGTGGAATGTAATATTGTTGAGTATTTTGTTATTATGCAGCAGGTTAAATTTAAAGAAATCAGAATTCTAAGTATTATAGTTTTTAAGTTGAAATACAGTTTATATACACAAACATTCATTTATATGTATATAGATTGACACATTAGAAATATACGAATTTATACACAAACATTCATTTATATGTATATAGATTGATATTGTATTGAATACTGAATTTATAGTATTTATTGAATTATTGCATATAATATTATTGATTTTATAGCATTTATTGAATAATAGTATTATTGAATTTATAGCATTTATTTAATAATAGTATTATTGAATTTATAGTATTTATTGAATAGTATTTTATTGTATATTGATTTCGGTAATAATAATTACCAAAATTACTGCATCTGTCTTTATACATATCTAAATAACTCCTTGGCACTGCAGGACATGTTGGACCATGTCAGTCTGCCTACTGGCAGACTCGAAACAGGGGATGTTTTTTTTAAGGGGTAAAATTGTCAGTTCTTAGACCCCAACGCTCTACAATCATATTAGACCAGGACTTACTGTTTAAAGTGGATTCCGAACCATTACAAACATCCTCAACACCGCAGGGACGCGAACCTGTGTCACCGAGCGCTAGTCACTCGGCTATGGATTTATAATTGTTCGTCCGCGAGAACGCCCTTTTTATTTATTTCTCACTTGTGGATGCAGTTTAATTTCTATAAGCCTCTGGAATATGTGAATGAAGACAGCATGTTGCGTGTAATAAAATGGCATTGCATACGCAATTTGCTCTGATCTACGAATTGAACTATTGAACTTATTGAACTTAGATCACCTTAAAGTTCAAATTCAAAAAAGTTGTAACTGGAATATATAATAATTTTCATAATTAAAGTTCTTTAGTGCCTTTCCTACCGATCTACTAAAAGAAATAATTAAATTTGAATTAAGATTTAATTTGTTTATTCATAAACGCTTTGCAATGATATTGAAGAAAAAACACATTTAACTATACATTTTAACGTTGATTTGTGTTTCTATTGCAATTTGCATAGTGAAGTCTAATTTATTATTGTATTAAGAAAATAGTTTGCAAACCTCAAAATAAAAGTTATAAATTCTGACTGTCGAAATAACAAGATAAATTTTTCTTTCGTTGTTATGATTTCTTTATCTTCTTTCTCTATTCGGTTGTTTCTGGGGGAATTTCGATAAATTATAACCTTCTCACTGGTAAAGCGGCTTATTTGTGAAAAGCTTTTCAAATTTATATCACAAAGCCTTTCTATATTATTACAATTTTCCTGTATTTCTTCCTAAAACTATTTGGATTTCATGTTGAAAAACAAATTTGTCTTTAAAAAATGGTTTTACATCCAACAAAACTACTTTTGACAGACTGAGTTATCTAAACTTAGGAAATAAATATCAATCTATACGAGTTCTGGATTTAAACAAACCCAGCCACACACTTTTATCTTGATGTTGGAGAAGCGTTGCTTTAGGTCAATGCCCATTGAAATTTTATGCCACACATTTTATATCTAAAAATATATAATTATTAAAAAATAAAATGGAATGGTAATAGCGTAAATTAAGAGAGAGAAAAAAAAAACTTTTTTTTTTTAAGACTTTAAAAATAAAATGTACTACAGTACCCAAAAAGTAAGACCAATTTTTTCAAAAAAAACTCTTTATTTATTCATCCAAATTTATTTCATCGCCTTCAAAGTAACCCCCTCCGGACACAATGCACTTATGCCAACTTTTTTCCATTTTCAATGCATGTTAAAAAGTCATCCGCAGGTATGGCCTTCAAAGCGCGCAGCGTTGAATCTCTTCAATCGACTCAAAACGATGGTCCCGGAATGCTCTTTTGAGTTTAGGGAATAGCCAAAAAGTCTCACGGTGTGAATACGGTGGTTGTGTAACTATATGGGTTTCATTTTGGCGAAAAATCAATAAGAATCAATGCAGTGGCAAATAGTGCATTCAGTGTTTTCGGTACCAATCGAGATTTGACGCGTTTGATGCCCAAAATGGAATTGATCGACCTTTTTAAATTCCAACATAATCAACAAGATCTCTAATTGTAAATCGACGGATTGCAAGCACCAAATCTTAAATTTTTTTGGATGTCAACTTCGTCGGTTGAGGTTGGTAATCGACCAGAGAGCTCTTCGTCTTCAACGCGTTCTCTGCCTTCTTTGTACTGTTTATACCACTCCTAAACATTTCTTTCCGATACAGGAATGCTCACCCAATGCCTTCTGCAACATTCTATACGTTTCCGCAAACAAAATGTAATGCAAGTTCTTTCCTCAATTAATTCAGACATTTCAGAAATCGCCGGAATCAGTTTGAGCGTCTCACAAAGCCAAGCGTAACTCAAACACTAATGAATATTTTGACATCAAGTTTCACACAGATGTCAAGGACAGCGCCAGCAACCTAAAAAAAAAAAAAAAATTGAAATTTCATAATCCCCGGTAATTTTAAATTGAAAAATGGTCTTACTTTTTTTGGATACAATAGTATAAATATGAAATGAGAAGAAACAATAACATTAGAAGGAGGCCCACCATCCGGTGGGTACCAATATATATACATATAAATGGATGTTTGTGTGTACGTATGTTTGTAACGCGTGTTATGTACAGTATTCCACATAAAAACTATAACGCTATGAATTTTAATTTTTTCTCTAAATTTGTTATTTTTTTTATCCGGTGCATAGTGAAAAAATCATGAAAGAACTATAAATAGTTATTTTTAATTAAAAAAATACTTTTCTTATGTAAAATTGTGTTTTTAAAAATTTCTCCAAACAAACTTTGCTTTTATTAGCATGTTATTTAAAATCAAAAATCACCATAAGATAAAATAAAACATTTTAAATTTAATAATGCTGTTTTTATATTAGAGTTCGAATTCCATAAAACAGGTTGCGGGCAGTTTATTATTGATGATGTTTACATCCTTATTTCTTTAATATAAAACAATCAATATGTTCTATCCGGAAACACCAGGTTATATGCACTAATTCCTTATGAAATCATTTAATCTTTGCAAATGTTTGATAATAAAATCTTTGAATTTGACTAAAATAAAATTTAATTCGATTTTCAGTGAAGTGAATAAAGTAAAATAATAATTTTTAATAAATTCGATTTCTTCAAAAATGAATTCACTATGTTTTGCGCTCCAAAAATATAATGAAAAAGGTTTAAAATGTTATTTCACAAACATTTAACAAGTCTGAAAATGTCATTAGTTACACTCAAATTGTTAGCCAAGGCCGTCTGCCTATTGGCAGATTTCGAGTTAGGATATGTTTTTCTTGTTACGGGGTAGGGTTGCCAGCCTTACGCTCTACAGTCATATTAGACCGGGATATATGATTTTAAATGGATTCCGAACCACTATAAACATCCATGGCACCGCCGGGACTCAAACCCAAAACCTGTGGTACCGAGTGCTAGTCGCTCAGACATCAGGCCCCTATAACTTTCAGAACAGCACATAAAAGTTGAAATAATTAAACGTAATCAAAGTTCAGGAATTTACATTAAATGCTGTTCATAGTACTTATTACAGTTTATTTATTTATATTACAAAGCTATAAATTATATAATTCATAAAATATAGATTATTGAATAGTAGTTTAAATTGTTAGTTTTAAGAATTCTGAAATATAAAAAAAATGTAAAGGATGCTTTACAGATAAGATTCTGAAGAAATGTAGAAAAATAAAGAACTTTTATTTTTTTATCTCTCTTAGGAAATCTGTCGCTCACGACAGACTTTCAGTCTCAAAACTTAGTTTACATACTCTAATATGAAAAGGGAAAACTTCATATGCGACACGATCACGCCTGAAGCCGTCGTGTCAATGCTACGTTGAAATTCCCTAGAGGGATTTTTTTTTTCCTTCACTCTAAAAGGAAAGCGACGTTAAAAGTTTTGACCAAACTCAAAGAATAGTACTGTAAAAAAATACTTCCTCACGATGAATTGAGAATAAACTATAGGATTTTTTTTTAGAATCCTGAACTAATAAATACACAATTAAGTCAAAACTTTTTATGATCAGTTGCTTTTAAAAAAATTTATTTTGTGTGCTTTTTTTTGTTTGTTTTAATATTACTGCAGACAAAAACATTATCATCCAAGAAAAAAATTGAAAAAAAAAGTTCAAATATATTTTTGAAGAAAAAATTTGATGTCTTCTCATGATAATTAAGAAAGATACCAAAAAAAATTATTGAAATATCTCTCTTTTATAAGTGTGGGGAGTCATTCGTTTACTACATGTTGTTATATATAAATTTTAAAGACTTGTTTAAAAATAAAGCATGTCTTATAATTTACTTTTAAAAGTATGTGTTTGTAGTAGTCCCACATATACATACACTGAAGTGACAAAAAGTCATGGGATAGCAATATGCAAATTTTCAGATGGCAGTAGCATCGCGTAGAACAGGTATAAATGCGCAGTGCTTTCGCAGAGCTTTCATTTCTGTTCAAGTTATTCATGTGAAGAGGTTTTGACGTGATGATGACCGCACGACGGGAATTAACAGACTTTGAACGCGGAATGTTAGTTGGAGCTAGACGCATGGGTCATGCCATTTCGGAAATCGTTAGAGAATTCAACATTCCCAGATCCACTGTGTCAAAGAGTGTGCCGAGTATAAAATTTCAGGCATAACATCCCACCATGGACAGCGCAGTGGTCGACCGCCTGCACTTAACGACCGAGACCGGCGACGTCTGCAAAGAGTCGTAAATTCTAACAGACAAAGCAACACTGCGTCAAATAACCGCAGAAATCAATGTGGGACGTACAAGGGACTTGTCTGTTAGAACTGTGTGGGAGAAATTTGGCTTTCTTGGGCTATTCCAGCAGAAGACCGACTCGAGTGCCTTTACTGACAGAACGACATCGCTTGCAGCGACTCTCGTGGGCACGTGAGCATATCGGTTGGTCCCTAGATGAATGGAAAACCGTGGCCTGGTCCGATGAGTCATGATTTCAGTTGGTAAGAGCTGATGGTAGGGTTCGAGTGTGGCGCAGACCCCACGAAGCCATGGACCCAAACTGTCAGCAAGGCACTGTTCAAGCTGGTGGTGGCTCCGTAATGGTGTGGGCTGTTTTTTCATGGCATGGAGTTGGTCCTCTGGTGCGACTGGACCGAACATTGACTGGAAATGCTTATGTTCAGCTACTTGGAGATCACTTGCAGCCATTCATGGACTTCATGTACCCAAACAACGATGGGATTTTTATGGATGACAATGCGCCATGTCACCAGGCCACAACTGTTCGCGATTGGTTTGAAGAACATTCTGGACAATTCCAACGAATGATCTGGCCACCTAGATCGCCCGAAATGAATCCCATCGAGCATTTATGGGACATCATCGAGAGGTCTGTTCGTGCCCAAAATCCTGCACCATCAACCCTTTCACAATTATGGACGTCTATCGAGACAGCATGGCTCAATATTCCTGCAGAATACTTCCAACGACTTGTTGAGTCCATGCCACGTCGAGTTGCTGCACTTCGCCGGGCGAAAGGAGGCCCGACACGATATTAAGAGGTATCCCATGACTTTTGTCACTTCAGTGTATTATTTAATGTTTTGAAATTGATGTGGAGTCGTGTGCAGGTTGGGCAACCAGACTTTAACTGGATGTGATACTTGGTTTGAGATATTTGAGGTACAGGATAGAGAACTCACAGCTCTATTGATACACTCGCACACACACACACATACAATTAGAGACATACAATATTTACCACATTTAAAGACATGCAGTTATAGATTATTGGAAGGATTCTACTTCTAAGCCGAAATCTCGACTCTCAGATATGCGGAGGGGGCCTGAAATATACTTCCTTTTTGAGTGAGAGTCTGTAGGCCAACTGATACGCCAAGATGCTTTAAATATATTTCCTTTCGGTATAAGAGACCGTAGCCTAAACGTTTCTTACCAGGAACACAAGTTGCGCTGTACTTTCACTCTGGTGAGAGTCTCGTGGCCGACTGACCATTTCTCTTGAACGTCACAGAGGGGCGTTCTTGCTAGTATGTAGGAGGAATCACGGTTTGCAACACTTGTTAAAAAATAATACACGTCTTATAATTTACTTTTGAATGTAGGTCTTTATAGTGGTCCCAAATAAATATGTTATTTTATGTTTTGAAATTTTGGTTGTTATATCATTAAACGACAAAATTCTGAAAAATTTTAATTTAATTGTTGAATTTATACATATTCCTAATTATCTAAGAAAACATGGCATGCATTTAAAATAATTATATCCATACGAGTGTTATTCAATATTTAATTTCAAAATGTAAGAAAGTTTTAACATAGAATTGTATCTAAAAACTTGATCTTCAAATATATTTAGTTGAAGGTATATTCAGTATCTTCTGTCGTTAGACACAACTTTTCCCATCTCTTTGACTAAAGACGACTTCCTCTTCTTTTGAGGCCTTTTACATATCAAGATAATTTTTGATTTTTTCAAAACAATGGAAAGGACATGTCATGCATTATTGATAGAAACTAGTAATCAGAAGGAGCAAGGTTTGGAGAATATGGTTGATGTTGTGGAACACCCCATCCCTTTTTTAATAGATTTTATTTATTTACCAATACTTGAACTAGCATTGTTATGATTAAAAAATTATTTCGTTGTATTTTCCTTTTTATTTTATGGGGATTTTCTTTCAACACTTGGCTCAAACGTATCGATTGTAGTCGACAACATAAAGCAACTTGTGATCAGACCTCTCTCTGAATACAGTAACAAAATCCCTGTCTTTGAATAGTTAAAACCCTTTTTAACAAATTCTTTCAGCTGATCTATAAGCCCCGTAAGCTTTTACAAAAAATTCGATGCATTTCAGTTGAACTCTTTTTCAGATTTTTTTTTCCAGCCTAACATTCCATATGTTCTTAAAACTAAAACAAATACGCTATGTAGTAAGCACCTCAACGAATTGGCACATACTAAATATCAAAGTAGGCCTGATGGCCGCTCTGGCACTCGGTGCTACAGTTTCATGTTCGAGTCCCGGCGGTGCCATAGATGTTTGCAGTGGTTCGGAATCCACTTTAAACCGTAGGTCCCGGTCTGATATGATTGTAGAGTTTAGTGCTGGCATCCGTACCCCGTTAAAAAGGAAGCATCTCATGACTCATAATTTGCCAATAGACATTTGCAGTAGCAATTTGTAAGTAGGCAATCAATTTCCTAAAATATTAAAGGCCTTGTCCCACCATAGGGCTGTTGCGCCAATGAAGAAGAAATATCAAAGTAAAAAAAAGACAGTTGTTTTATTTAGTGTATTTGTGTGATTCATCTGGTCATAATATTGGTTACACAAAATTAATGTTTAATATATAAAAAATGAATTGACAATGCAAAAGAAAGCCACACATCATTGGTTAATATTTTAAAATCATTTAAAAAATAGGTGCATAATGTTTAGTTCAGTTCAGAATAAGAAAAAAAAAAGAAAAGTTAATAATCAAGTAAGAGTTTAGAATTCCAGAAAACATTTAGATGATCCTTAGGAATTTTTTTAATTCGTTGATAATATTTGCAACCGCTCTTTGATTGGCTAAGAGAATAAGATAGAAAAGAAAGAAGTAAAAAAAATGTCTTCTTATTTTTCTACTTTAAACATACTCGAAAGGTATTTTATTTAATCCATATACAAAATACTTCATAAAATATTAAGATTAACACATTTTTAACTTTTTTTACAGGTAAACATTCAACACATCAGGTGCTCTTTGGAGAGATCTTTGAAGGGCGTTCCTCGAAGATGGGGCGGTCTCCTACACGACAGGCCTTTCAAATTTTCAGCAACCACATCGTTGTGGGTGAGAGAAGAATTTTTCAACCAGCGTAATTGGCAGTCGCAGTTAAGGGGGAAATCTGAAAAAAGATGGTAAACTGTTTAAAATATATTAACAGTGACGTGTTTTTTTTTTTTCAATTCCTTCATTAGTTCACACTCTCCCTATATATATCTTGTTCAAATTTTCAATCGTTCATAAAATACTTTTTTTTTTCCTCCACTTGAGTTCAGATACATTTTTTTGAACTTGTAGTGGATGACACTGAATGTTAATACAGTTTTTTAAAATATTAATTCATTAATTAAATTTAATTAATTAATTTTAGTTTTTTTTTAGATTTAAGTTGCATATATCTACCAATAGATGGCGCCAGATAAACTTAAAAAAAATGAATGAAAATTATTTATAAAGGACTTTCAGCAATATAGAATGAAAAAAGTAGGAATTGACTTTAAAATTTTTTATATATATATTACTTGTTTTTAATAATTAACTATTACAAATCATCAGAAATGGACACCGGAATTTCAATTTTTAAACATAAAACCTACTGGAAGAGGTTTTATGGGGGTTTTTTCAATGTGATTTGGCAATAGTTTTGATTTGTATTTTTAATTAATTAATTAATTTAATTTTTTATTATTTTAATGAATGTTGAAATGTTTTTAATGAATGTTTTGAGTGGTTGTATGTTTAATGAATGTTATCAGAGTTTGAATACTTCATGAATTTTTGAGAGACAAATTTTCTACCGTACGAGAATATTTGACATTTTGATTTGAGGTCTCTAACCAATAAACGACATATATGTAGCACATTCAACGTTACGCAGGTTAATAAAAGTTTTTGTATCATTAATAAAGACACGTAAAATCGTTACTTTTTTTACAAATTAGAAGTTTAGCTTGAGAACCAGATAGATATTGGAAAAGCTAAAATTTGAAAAATTTGATTCACATTTAAAATCGGGGTTGACGAAATGTGAGGGGTTGTAGCAAGCCACCCGTGATTAAACCCTGAATAATGTTGAATCTGCTACCGTTGAAGTGACAAATGACCTCAGATCAAAACACTTGGCATTTGAAAACAACTATAAGATGAATAAACATAGAAAAACAACAATGAAATTGGAACATTAATTTGATATTGTACATAATTTTAAATTGAAAAATATCTTTTAACGTAATATAGCTTGTAATCACATTTATACAGAAATCAAAGTGCACGGAAAAAATATCTGCGATTTCTTAACAGAAAGTAGTTTGGCTTCATAAACCAGGTAAATTACTTTGAAAGAAAAAAATCAACATCAATATGTCTAATAAATGATGCTCATAAATCAATAGAATTTAAACATTTCTTCAAAAAAATAAAGAATCTTTAATTAATTGCAGAATATCAAAATTTATCTTTCATTTTGAACGGGTTTTGAATTTCAGTAAATAATTTTTTTTATTTATAAAAAACAAGCCTTGTTGAAACTTTCACATATTTGTTTACATTTTTAAATTAATAAAAGGAAGATTTCTCGTACGGTAGAATAAATAAAAAATAAATAAATGTAATTCCGTCAAAGTGAGGGATAGAAGTTACAAATAAAACTTTTAGCTTGATTTTTCAAAGAAATATTATTAAAAAACTCGAAGCTTAAAAAAAACTTTTCCATCAAAGTCAAACATTAGAAAAATGTTCATTTTAAGCTGCATACGCTGTGTGCAGTGAAAAGATATTTCAAAGCTTATTACCTAAAAAATATATTGTGCCTCATATTTCATCTAGATATATCTCATTTTATGGATTTTTTTAGATCATTACAGTATTTTCAATCGACCTGTTTTCTTTAGGTAAATATTCAGGAACAAAATATTTCATTTTTTATTATTATTATTATTCTGTGTGTAAATTGTCTTTTCAGATATATTTTTTTTCATATTTCTTAGTTAACTAATAAAGGTAAAATTATTGCAATCGAACTTTTAATATTAAAAATAAAATAAACTAGAATTCTGTTAGTTGTCATAATATCAAAATTTAATTACAAAATAAATTTTAAAGTTATATGCTGTAGCATTTTTCCCATGGGAAGAGGTATAGCATTTTGTTCCCAGGGGAAAGGAATGTATATTCTTTAAACAAGTGCCTAATAACAATCTATCACTCAAATCTAACAGCAGATAAGTAGTATCGTGAATATTTATATTATAACAATTAGTGTTTCGTTCTAAAGAGAACAACCTGTCACTAGAATCTGATGGCAGATATTCAGTGTCATGGATAATGAGAACTCATGAAATTAGCGATTGTTTGTTCGACCATCACAGGTCGAAACAATTACAGATGGATTAAGTCACAGTTTCTGCATTGTGATTGAGGATAACCCATGCCTATCCATGGGCTGAGGAAGTGTCGACTCCAACGAAAAGTGAGGGAAGCTGCCCCCTCTTCCTCTAGATATATTTTATTAAAGGTAGGTTTTTGGAGAAGGACTGTTCTGTGACAAGTCAACAATAAGTGTTATTTTTCTCTTTTTCTGAAAGTGATTGAACAAGTCAGAGATTCCGCCTGTTTACAAAGTCAGCCCCTTGTGGTCTCTTGTGTGATAATTAAGGTCTGCCGCAGACCAGGCAATTAGATTCGTCGTAGACTCTAGAACAGTGAAAATATCGTTTCTTGGAGTGAACTGCACTTTTAAATCAATTGATATCTTTAATTTTCATTTTTTTTTTGTAAATAATACTTTGTAATAGAGTTCTGCATATAATTATATATATATATAAATATATATATAAATATATATATATATATATATATATATATATATATATATATATGCTTGTAAATAAAAAAATTAAAGTGTTCCCATGAACCTGAAAGTGTCTGTCTTGAAGCCGTTATAGGTCTAGTACAGGCCGAGACCTCACAAAACATTAATTTCTTTTCGTAAATAGTCTTTTTGCTGGCGTCTAATTTAAGTTAATAAAAATAATGCACAAATATTTTTTTTACTTTATACAAAAAATTATTACTTCTGCTCCGTGCTTTAAAAAGCAAAATATTTTTACTGTCTTTAAGAAACATTTTCGTTCTCTTGGTACTAGAAGTTGAAAGAATGTGCCAACCAATAACTTATTTTTCTTTTCTTATCTACTTCTTTGTTTACGAGAGTATTAGGAAAATGTTTTCAATTAAAATGCAAGCCTCTTTTTTGACAGCAAGAGAATTATAACAAAATAAACTAGCTTTAATGATTTAACTTAAACTTGGAATCGTCTAGAACTTCTATTTAATAAGTTAAACAGGGATTAAAAAGTAAGAAATTTAAGAAATACAATGCATTCTTTATAAAAAAAATTATTTGCTTACTTGTAAAGATTGATAAAACTACTAAAAGTTATTTTTAATAACATTAAAATCTGGCTAGTTACAAAAATAACATAAAAACTAATTATTCATAAAAACCAGAATATGACAAAATATCATGACAATTATAATATTAGAAAATAAATATATTATAATTGAAATAATTTGTTTCAGAAATATATTATTTGAGTCTCACAGGCATTAGTATATGTTCTCATTTAAAAAAGGCAATGATTACTTTAATTAAATACTAATTTTTCTTTATAATTCATATTATGCTCAATAATTCTTTTACAATAACGCTAGTTTTTTTTTCAAAAATGTTTAGTTGATTCCAAATGCTGCAAACGGATGATTTAATTATATCACAGTTTCTGAATAAAGAAATGTTGCGAAATAAAGTTTTTTAAAAAATATTAAGTTACAAAAAATATGTTGTGAAAAATGATGTTATAAAACTCTTAAAGAAGTATTTTATACTATTAATTGCTAAAATGGATAAAAGCTTCAATTAAATGCACTTCTGTATATATTGTAACGTCTCGACTACTACTATATATATACACTCAAGAGCCAAAACATTATGACCGATTTGGCTCACCTTTGGCGCTCAACACAGCTTCAACCCGCCTTGGCATGGATGCCACAAGTCCTTAGTAGATGGCTGGTGACAGATTGTACCAGATGTTTAAGCAACGGTCACGCAAATCCGAGATATTGCGAATTGGTGGTCTTTGAACTCTGAACTGCCGTCCCAGAATATCCCAAATGTGTTCTATCGGATTGATATCCGGAGAGTTAGGCGGCCAGGACATTAGCTGGAATTCAGCATCATGTTCCTGGAACCACTCCAACACAAATTTAGCCTTGTGACAAAGGACGTTGTCCTGTTGGAACATTCCATTTCCAGCTGGAAAAACAGAGGCCATGTAAGGGTGCAACTGGTCCGCAATGATGTTCAGATACACTGTAGCATTCATGGTCTGCTCTGCCACAACCATGAGTCCCAGAGACGCCCAAGAGAACGTCCCCCAAAGCATAATACCGCCACCACCGGCCTGTGTATGACCTACTGTACATTGAGGAGCAACTGTTCGCCTGGAAGACGGCGTATCCTGACACGGCCATCGGCGGGATGAATGACAAACCGTGATTCATCTGACCAGGCAACTCTCTCCCACTGATTCATATACCAGTCACGATGTTCCCGGGACCAGCGCAGGCGCAGTTGGCGATGACGCTTGGTCAGCAAAGGCACAAGAGTGGGACGTTTGCTGCGTAGCCCCATATCCAACAGTGTCCACTGAACAGTGTGCTCCGATACTATTCTACTTGGCCCTGCATAGTATTGGGCTGTCAGTTGAGCCACTGTCTGGCTCGGTTTTACTTCACCATGCGAGACAGTCTCCGACGACCTTTTTCTTTGATAGCGTGTGGAAGTCCAACACCATGTCGTCTACTGCTGGTTTCACCGTCATTCATCGACTTTGCATAAGTACTGACAACTGTAGATCGTGAACAACCCACGAGTCGTGCAGTTTCGGAAATACTTGTTCCGAGCCTTCGAGCCATTACAATCTGCCCTCTATCAAAGTCGCTTAGATCCGCAGTCTTTCCCATCACACACAGAAGTAAGTGAAAGAATGATTCTTCAGACTCTCCAGCAGCAGTTAAATACCAGTTCCACCTGATCACGTGCTTTCCGCGTCATCCAGGCGAGTTCATTGCAAAATGTAGGGGTGGTCATAATGTTTTGGCTCTTGAGTGTGTGTATACATATATATATATATATATATATATATATATATATATACAGAACCCTAATTATTACAAATTATTTACAAAACATTAAAAATAACGAATTAAATTGATTATCAAGTGCAGTTCACTCCAAAGACAGATTTTCAGAGTTTTTCGATCTTGCCTGGTCTGCAGCAGATCTTAAAAGTATCACACGGCATGATGCACGAAATCATAAGGAGTTCACTTTGAAAACAGGTGGAAACTCAAGCCTGTTCCGCCACTTCAGAAAAAAGCCAACACTTCTTATCGACTCGTCACAGAACTCTTTTTCAGAAAATCCGTCAAGAGGGGGCGTTCAGCTTCCTCGCTTTTCATTGGTGTAGACTTTCTCAATCCATGGTCTATTACAAATCACGATACAACAACTCATAATGTAATCCATATTCCATCTCTATTTGTTTTGACTTGTGTAGGTCGCACAGACAATCATTAATTTCATGAGGTCTCATTATCCACAATACTGAATCTGTGCTATCAGATTTGCGTGATAGGTTGTTCTCATTAATACAAAAGACTAATTGCATGTAATATAAATATCCACGATATTGCTTATCTGCTGTTAAATTTTAGTGGTGTTTTTATTATGCACTTATAAAAGAATATACATTCCTTTCTACCTGGGAACAAAAATGCTATATCTCTCTGAGAAAAATACTACAATACATATTTATTGTCTTAAAGTAATTGAACACGCTCTAATCAATATTTTAGTAAATAAATTGATTTTTTTTTCATTTTTATTTTACAGATAAACCGTTTAACTTTCAAAAACAGTTTTTAGTTTGCTTCTAATCTCATTATACACTGCGTAAAAAATAGAAGGACAGTGTTTTTTGCCAATTAATATCTTTTATTTTCTCCTAACTACCAGATATTTATGCAGATTTAGTTTAATGACACTTTTTTTCATTTTAGGCAAAAATTAAACATCTACCACTAATATTAATAATAAAATTAGTATATATAATTTCCGATGCGTAAAAAAGTAGAAGGACACTTGCTAATATATTTAATTTAGTAAAGTTGTTCTTTAGTTAAATAGTGATTTTGTACTTTGTTTTATCCTTTTCTGTCAAAAATCTAATTTGTTTAAAAGTTACGCTGTTTTTCCGTTCTCAGAAGTGCCTAAAGGAATACCTTTGAACGATTTTCAAATTTCTGCATATCAAAATGATGGTAAAGGTGTCAGAGAGATTGCTCGATTATTGCAGGTGAGCCCCAATACAGTTTGAAACTTTATCAGAAATCCTTATAAAAATGGAAAGAAAAAGAAGACTGGTAGACCGAAAAGTTAACACCACGTGCTGAAAGAAAACGTGTTCGTGTGCTTAAGAAGAACAAAGGAAGTGTTTCAAAGGCAAGAAATTAAGCAGAACTTAATCATGTGACGAAACAAACAGTTTACAACTATATTAAAAGATCTAAAAAATTCATTTTCAAAAAACGGAAACATCATCCTAAGTGGACACAAGCTCACATTGATAACCGTTTAGCGTGGGCTAAGGAGCACATGTCCTGGACTACAGAATGGACTTCTGTGATATTTTACGATGAAATGAAATTTAACTTGACGGTCCAGACGGATATCAGCACTACTGGCATTGTCTGCGGAATGAAGACGAATACTATTCAACACGACAAATGGGAGGAGGGAGTTTAATGGTTTGGTTGGCTGTTGGATACGGAGGAAGGACAAGTCTGGTTTTCTTAAATGGTAGGCAAAAACATACAGACTGCATTCAAGTGCTGAATTCCGAGCTTCTTCCTTATGGCTCTGACTTGGGGGTGAAGAGTGGAAGTTTCAGCAAGACGGAGCTTCCATTCACACCGCGACTGGAGTCAAAAATTGGTTCCTAACAAATAATGTGGATGTTTTACCATGGCCAGCCAAAAGTCCTGACCTTAATATAGTGGAAAACATCTGGGCAATGCTAGTTCGTCGAGTTTATGCTGATGGAAGGCAATTTGATTCGCTAACTCAGCTTCGAGAAGCATTGAATGACTCGTGGGACAATTTTTGTCAAACAGAAGTTCAATCTCTATACAATTCACTTCCTAACAGAATATTTGAAGTTATAAAGGCCAATGGGAAGAACATTCCTTATTAAAATCACTATTTTTTTCATTCATTATAATGCTGTCCTTCTACTTTTTACAAAGTTTCAAAAGAGAGAAACTATTTTTGTTGCCATTAATATTTTATGTTTGAATATCATAATTCTGATGTTAAAATTGTATTTTTAAAATATTTGTAAAATGTTTCTAATAAAAATTTTAGTAAAAATAAAATATTTTTCGGTTATTGTTACAAAATCAAGTGTCCTTCTACTTTTTTTTTACGTAGTGTAAGTCGAGATGCAGCTGCTTAATCACGAGTTATTAGAATACTGAATTCATGCATAACAAACTTTTAGTTGAATTTCTGATAAACTGTATTTTCTGTTGCACCTCCATACGATAGCAGTGAAAACAATTATAATAATTTTCATAATCTAATGAATTATATATGGTATGCAATGAACTAAAAATTTCTTAAATATATTAATTTAGAAATGAGTTGTTGAGATTATCAATCTTAGTTTTAGTTCATTACAGTATATGTATATATATATATAATATATATATGCAAGTAAATGCGATATGTTTTTCATATTCTTTTAATTAAGATTGTTTACATAAAGTCAAAAATACATTTTCTGCCAATTTTTGCCAAATTTTTAATAAAGAATATTCATACATATTTTAATTTTCACGTTCGACAATACTTTATAACCTAATTTAGCGAAGATATCAAAAACAAGTTTCATAAAACATTATTTTAAAAATTTAGTTCAAATCCTTAAACAGAAACTTTAAGCTTTCGAACTAGAATCGGGATGACTTTATCAAACTCGCCCAAATCTGAAAGCGACACAAACATCCAACATATCTTGTCTAGGAACCCAGAAAGACGCTGCTTTATTACAAGCCCCTAGGCTAGGGATATAGGCGCAGAATTCAATCTATATAAGACCAAACATTCGCGAGATATAGATCATCGTCATATTCGATATATATCGAAACATTCCTAACATTCGCGCTCGCTCAAAATGGAGCCTTGCACTTTATTAACAGCGTATGAAAGCCCTCTGTAAATGTTAAAAGGTAACCGTTGCGTTTGGACATTTTAAAAATAACTTATTTGATGGGAGTGATATTTTGATTCAAGATGGTTTAATAGTATACATAAAATGAATATATTAAATTCGGTTTTAGAAATGTGGTAATTTTATTCAATTATTATTGTGTACTGAAGTCAAATGATATCGAAATTTTTATTTTTTATTCTAAAATCTTACTACTTTTGAATAATTGAATTACTAAATAAAAATTAACAGTATTTAAAGAAACTATCGTAGTTCTTTGTGTCTGACATTGTGACACATAAGTTTTGAGATTGTTCGATTGAGATTTGAAATATTAATTCTCATTTTTCTAGAAAATAATGACAAGAGAATTCTCGATTTATATTTAAATTTATTTGTGTGAAACAACTCTAGCGGCACGAATACATTGATGTGTTAAAATATTAAATAAAACTGAAATAATCGATAAAAAAATCTGAAAACGAATTTCAATTTACCATGCATTAACACATTTTTATATTTCTATATTTTTTTATTTATTTCAAAAAAAAAAAAAATTATTATTTATTTCACCAACTAAATTTTGAATATATCATGCTAAATGACGGTTAATTTAACATTCATAAATTAAAACTAATCCTTCGATAATATTTTGGCTGACTGATGTCCAATTGGCTAGCGCTCTGGCCATTTGTACCACAGACTGGACTTGTACGGGTACGATCGTCAACCCTACACCAACGCTCTACAGTCATGTTAAATCTACGGCTTAAAGTGGATTCCGAACCACTACAAGCATCCATGGACTCGAACACGAAATCTGTGGTACAGAGCGCCAAACACTCAGCCATCAGTTCCCAAACAGATAAATCTAATATCTATAAATCTAAAATCTAACAGATAAATCTCTAATCTAAAAAGTGGCCTGATAGCCAATTGGCTGGCGCTCTGGCCATTGGTGCTTCAGGTTTGATTCCCTGTCGGTGGCACGGAATGTTCATTACTTAAATCTGCATTAAACAGTAGGTCGCAGTCTAATTAGCTTAAAGTGTGTGCAAAATGACCATAGCGCGTCAAGCCAACCATGTATCGATAATATTTTGAGAAAAAAGTTAAAACAACCATCCAATTACATTCTTAAAGATAAAAAAATTCAAAAATGTATTACAGAGCACGTGCCTTATTTCATGTCAATTTTAAAATGCACATAATTGAAATCACGTGGCTAATTATTGTTTGTTTTACATGAAAGTTTCTCGAGAAGAAATTAATCGGTTTTAATTAATAAACAGATTGACTTTCCACGCATTTTTGTAAACGCTACGGAATTCATTACAGAACAATATTATCTTAACACAGTCTACAGATTCTCAGAATTAGGTAGTTATAAAATAAATATTAAACAACATTTTAAAAATATTTGTCTTTAACATACTTTTTATATATTTTTAATGAAGGATTTTATTTCTTATTATTCTATTTTCCTTCCAAATAAAAGCAAACCATTTAAGATTTTTATTATCATATTTTGTGTAACTTATATTTTTAAAAAAGAACCTGTTTTGAAAACATCTCACTTTCCCTTTTGCTTTGTGAAATATCCGTTCATTGACTAGTTTCTGTTTATCTTAAAATCAAAAACACTAAGAACTGGTGCTTTATAAAAAAAATTTCTGTAATAATTTTCCTTTGTCTAAATTTGTTTTGATATAAAAATGCTTTTATAGAAATCAATTATATCAGATTAAATATTTGTGTTGATCAACAACTTTAGAAAAGTTTGCAATACCTATATATTTCAATATGCTTATAGCTGAAAAATCCTTTATAGGGGTTTTGTTTATTTTAGTTTAAACTTTTAACTGTAAACAAAATTTGTTTTATTTTTGTTTTTCTCTCTCAATATTTTTAAAAAGTTTTCCCAAACTTTAATTAAACGTGTGTTTACATTTTATGAGATATTTTATGTATTTAAGACCAAAGCTTAAATGCTTAAAGTTAAGTGAAATAAATAACAATGATATAATTTATGAGTCCACACAAGAATATTGTATTTTAAATGTCAAACTTTCTTAATGTTTACTTAAAAGTTGTGTATTGTTTCTTACAACTCTCGGATTATAGTTTTAAATAACTAGAAAACTAATTTATTAAAGCAGGAAGACAGTGGCAGAGGGCCACGGGCTGCATACGCCCTCTCATATGTATAATTAAAAAAAAAAATATTAACTATTAATTGTTTGAAAGATTTTCAGATTTTAAGGAAAAAATACAACAATGAACCTGAACAAAGTTAAAAAAAGATTTAGAGTGATTTTAAGAAAAAAAAGTTAACAATTAAAATTTTGTTCAATTTCACTTTTATTGAAGATAAGAAGATCAAATCCTACGTCAATAACTTGCTGCCCTAAACGCAGGATCTCTATCTACGTAATTTCTTTCATTTCTACGATGTTTATAGGAGCTACTTTTCTATGATGTTAAACTTTTTTCGCAGCAGCCCCGTGTAGGGCCAAATCTCTCTCTGCCTACTGGTAAAATTCGAGACAGGAGATGTTTTTCTTTTAAGGGGTAGCTGTCAGCAGTACCCACAACACTCTACAATCATATTATACCTGGACCTACGGCTTAAAGTGGATTCCAAACCATTACAAACATCCATGGCACTGAGGGGGACTCGAACCAGAAACCTGTGGCACCGAGCGTCAAGCGATGTTAATCATTAAATATATATTTGTACATCATAAACTCGAATATTATACTTTTTCTATACATAAGAACGATTAGTTATAAAAAATGATTTTTTATTACACGTAATATAAAACAAACCACATGTTAATCAAAATTCCTCGCATAACTTTCAATTTCTTTTTCCAAAATTATCCAATTTATTCTTCGAATTTTTGAGAAGCGCAGACACATTTGTGAGCGGTTTTTTTTTTTTTTTTTTTTTTTTAGAACTTCACAAATAAATTTGATTAAAATTTTTATCACCCAAAAAACTAGTAATAGTATTATTTTATACTAATGTTATTACTATTAATATTATTACTAGTCCTGCTATAATATTTTATACTAGTAATATTATTTTATTATACATAATAAAGCTGTCCCTGTAAATAAATGCATAGCTTTTGAGAATTACTGGACACATTAAACTATTGTGTTAAAAAAAACTAGAAGAAATAGGAGGCCTTTGCCAATTTACAATATAACTACAAAACAAATTTTCAGCGAGACATCTTTTAATTTCTCGTTTTACGTTGAAGTGGTATTCGATTTCACGTCACGTATTGGCAAACACGTAAGGCGTGTGTATTCATAACAGCCAAAACACGTTACTTAAAGGTCCAATGTAATTAAATATTAATAGCACCTACTTAAAATTCCAGATGCTTTTCCATTACATGACATGAACTAATTTCATAATAAGAAGAAATTTATCAGAAAATTCAATTAAGAGTAATTTAATCACAAAAAATTCTGCAAGGTTCTGAAACATGAAATGCTGTTTTCTTTTACGAGGTAGGGTTGTCAGCCCTACCCTCTATGGGCCATATTGGTCCGGGACCTACTACTTAAAGCGAATTCTAACCACTACAAATATACATGGCAGCGCCGAGACTCGAACTTGAGACTTGTGGTACCGAACGACAAAGCATTAATCATTCGGCCATCTGGACCCCTAGAAAACCATCAAACAATACTACTAGCATGATGGAAATTGTGATGTGAGAACCCATTCATGCTAGAGATGTGAGATGATCCCATTCATGCTCATTAGTATGTCCAATGAGAGATCATTGGACATACTACTAGCATGAATGGATCTCACATCGAAATTCATGAACATATATTTCTTCCAGATTTTTACATAATTATGCAATATATCTCTAATTCTCGAATAGTGACGTTGGATTATTATATAATAATTTTCCTTAAAACAAGTAATATAAAAAAAAAAAAATTTTAAAGTCAATTCCTATTTTTTTTTTTCACTCTATTGCAGAAAGTCCTTTATAAATAATTTTCATTCATTTTTTTAAGTTTATCGGGCGCCATCTATTGGTAGGTATATGCAACTTAAATCTAAAAAACTAAAACTAATGAATTAAATTTAATGAATGAATTAATATTTGAAAAAAACTGTATTAACATCCAGTGTCATCCACTACAAGTTCAGAAAAATGTATTTTAACTTGAGTGGATGAATAAAAGTATTTTATGAACGATTGAAAATTTGAACAAGTATATATAGGGAGAGTGTGAGCTAAGGGGAAGGAATTGAAAAAATAGACAAGTTCCATTTAAAAGTAAGAAGGATCGCCTTTCACACTTTTCGCCACAAGAGGACGGGTGAACGTTTGGACGACACCTGCACGAGCGTATTATCGTGATTGTCTCCTTCCAAGCTTCAAGCATGGAGGTGGATCTCTAAAGGTATGAGTTGGCATGTCATGATTTTCTGCTGGCCTAATGGTAACTCTGAAAGGAAGGATCACTGGGGCGAAGTATAGAGAAGTTTTGCTGACCAGGTCTATCCTATGATGTAAACTTTATTTAATGCAGGAAATGGAATTTTCAGGATCATAATGCTCCTATTCATGCAGTGAGACCTGTCCAATCATAGTTTGATGAGCAGGATGAAGTGAAACATCGACCTTGGCCCCCATATCCCCCTGATCTCAATGTCATCTAACAGTTATGATTTATTTTTGAGCGATCCTTCCGGAATCGATATCCTCTACCGGCAATTCACTAGGAACTTTCACAATATCTCCATGAAAAACTGTTCAATGTTCCTCTAAACACTATTCAGCACTTGAATAATTCGATTCACAGGTGAACCCAAGCTGTATTACATGCCAAAGACAGTTCTACACCACATTAGTAAGGATTCCTTATAACTCTAGGGTGTTTCCATTATTTTGATAACCACCTATAGCTACATTTATAAATGAAAACTATCCGTTATGAAGTGAATCTTAGCTGTTAGAAAGTTTATTTTGAAGGTTTTGTCCTATAACGTCCTTCCGAAAGGCATCAATAGGTTCTACAAACCAAACTTTAATAGGATTTAAGTATGAAGTCTTTTCATTCTTAATTTACCACTGATGCTTAGAGTCCTCAAAATTGGCTTTTTGCATATTTACTGTTTTTCTAATTTTTTTCCGATTCATTGAATATTTTTTCAATTTATTTTTATTTACATTGTAAGGAATTGAATTTTTTTGATACATTTCTTATTAATATAAAATGAAAAATATGTAATCTATCAAAAAAGGTAAGTATTTTTCAGTAATAAAGTTAAAAGTTTAGAAAAAAAAAATCCATTTTTCAACGAGTACTTTTTTATAAATGGTGTTATTTTCACGGAAATGGTTAGCACTTTTTACAATTTTAACCCATCAATTTCAATTTTATTTGAACATAAAATACACTTTTATGCTTGATTTTTTCTTCCTGATTTTCAAAGAGAATGTGAAAATGCACAAAAAAAATCCTATTTGATGTGTAAATGATAAAATATTTAGCTAAATTTTAAAATTTATCTTCCGCGAAGAAAGAAAGAAAAAAGAATTATTTTTATGTATCTGTTGATACTAGCTTATGAAATTTCAATGAAAATATCTCGTAAAAATATTATTTATGAGACATTTCCTTATTTATTGTATCAAAATCAAACATCCATCCATCCATTTTGTTCTGAAGTTCGATATTGATTGGTGTACTATGTTTTTTATTAATATTATTATTTCTCAATTGCTATTCAGTGAGAAAATTATAAAATTTTGATCTTACTAACAAATATGTAAAAAACTTCCAAAATTTAAGCAAAACAATTTTTTTTTTTGAAAAAGTTTATTTAAAAAAAAAATAATATTTAATACTTTTCTCTTAATCTTGAATATTTCCTCTGAACCCTAAATTGAGGCCTGATGGCCGAGTGACTAGTGCTCAGTGCCTCAGGTTTCAGATTCGAATCCCTGTGGTGCCATGGATGTTTGTAGTGGTTAGGAATCCCCTTTAAACCGTAGATTCCGGTATAATATGATTCTAAGGCGTAGAGTTGGCAACCCTACCCAATAAAAAGAAAACATCTCTTGTCGCGAAATCTGCCAGTAGGCAGACAATCTTAGCCCAACATGGGGCTGTTGCGTCAATGAAGAAGTAGAATCTAAATAATTCTTTTTTATTTAAATATACTGTTAAAACACAAGATATCTTAAAAATTAATATTTGCCACATGCATTAAAATTTGTAACATTATGTAGTTTGTAATATATTAAAAATTAAAATTAACAGAAAATTTAGGAAACATTCACCAAACAGACCAAATCGATGGAAAATTCTCGATTTAACTCTCAATCGGCACCATCCAACTCGCTTTTCAAATAAATTATTGCAACGGATCAAATTCAAAACCTGCTAATGACACGTTGTAAATGGATCAAAAATCAGTGTGATTTGTGATAAAAAAAATCATTTTTAGATAAGGAATTTTTTATAGTCATTTTTAAGGACGTTTGTCGCTTTTTAAGTAGCATAGAAAACAGAAAGAAGAAAAAGTTGTATTTGAAAAAAAATAGTGAGATAAATATTTTTTAAAAACATTTATCACTGTTCCCACAAAAATTTACACGCCGTGGCATAAAATACACCATCTCGGATTATAATGCTATAAATAGGGTCTTATTAATTTTCTGATTGGAAGATTGTTTTGCAGGTTCACATTGGCTGAAATTGCTTTTGTAAATGTATATGATGTATGTGTGTATATGTTTTGTAAATGTATAAATGTAAATGTAATTACCACAGGATCATTAGCTCATGATCTTTAGCACATGATCCGTAACAATGATTTTTTTTTTTAAATGATTATAATTTTCCCTGTGGTATACAATAATCAGAATATAACCTATCTCAATTATCGCTGTTGACAAAGCTTTTCATTCGTACCAACATTCGTTAGATTTCTTTCCTGTCATTAGGGATATACTACGTTACCTGATAATCCCTGAAGGGAAGTCCTTCCGATGACGCTGCTGAAAGTCCCCTCAGGAAGCACTCGAAGCGGATTTCCAGCCAATGAAATGATCCGGAGGGAGGGCATCTCGGAGAAGAGGTCGGCATCCAACGACTGCAGCCGGTTGTTCCTGTAATTATGGAAAACTTCAAAATAATTATGGTAATTATTGTGGAAATAATATTACATGATCATAAAAAATATGAGTATGAGGAGTATTGAAAATAAATGTATAAAACTGTGGATAGCTAAATTTGTCAAATTTTAATAATATAATAGCCGACAGATGTTGTTGTTGTTATTGTTGTTTTTGTTAACCCACTTGGTCAACAGTAACATCTAATCCATGAACCCGTATATTCTCATGGAAGAAGGGAAGAGGGAGTGGTATCTTCTATTGTGATGGAGCACCCGTAGGTAGAAGTCTGACTTGGCTCCTAATTGCTGAAGAAGGAGGACAGTGCTTTCTGGGAGAACTACCCTACATCTTACGCTATCGTATGAGAGAAAATCTGGAAAACTCTTCCATCCCCTCCCAGGGTAGTCCGACTCACGATGCAAGATGCTAAACATCACAAAAAGTCATTGAGATTCCTCGTTTTTTTAAAACAATGTCTACAACAAAGCCACCAGCGAATGGAACCTCAGCCCTAATGCGCACCAACGGAGCACATTGCCACTGAGCCACGAGTCGGACAAATATGATACAACCGCAACCTTCAGTTTAGATTGTTGATCTTCAACATGATAGCATATTACAGTATAAGAGATGCCATAATACAAAATTCTGTTAGCTACGGTAAATTATTTATATTTTTATCTAATCAAAATGGCAAAAATATGCAGAAATTCTTCTGGAAAAATGAACGTATGAATAGAATTGAAACGTTAAAACTGCCCATATGGTAAATGGCCCAACATATAAATGTTTTAATAAAAAAATTTGAAACAGAATTCTTTGATCATCTGTGTTATACACCCCTGATCTTGCATTCAGTGATTTTGACGTTTTCCTTCATGTTAAAATGCGACTTGCGTGTCAAAGTTTTGCTGACAGTGAAATTTTAAAATTATCGATGCTGGATTGTCTGAAACATGTAGGTGGACGAATTTTATCCACGGGCGTGAAGAAAATTTGTTCTGTCGTATCAAAAATGCGTACAAAAGAAAGTAATAAAAGGATCAAGTTATGTGCCACCGGTAAAAAATTTTTAATTTATAAAAAACACAGGTTCACTTAAAATACACATCGTACTACATAAAAAGATATACTTGGTTTGGGTTGTTTTACTGAATTAAGTTCTACAACCCGCATTATTTACGTTTTACACAAAATTACTTTTAATATTTCTAATTAAACCATAATTTCGAAAAAATTCATAATTATAAATTTAGTATTAAGGACAATAAACTGACGGAAGAGATTTTTAAAAAAATAGCGCCATTTCTTCATCTTAAAAAAGCAAAGCACTCAGTCTCACTTTTTTCAAAAATTAATAAAATTTTATTTTATGACAATAATGATAATTACCTCCGACTTTTTTTTTTTTTTTGATATTTTGCGATTATCTTTTGTACAATAATTTTATTCTGTACCTTTCAATTATTTCTTCCTAAAAGAAATTAGACTGATTTAGATCATCCAAAATTCAATCGAGTGAGCTTTAAATTTCTTATTTCTCATTAGCTAATTCTCGCAAATCTGGCATTATAAGCATTTTTCATGGAGAAGTAATAATGATTTTATTAATCTTTGTCAAGGAACTTAATGTAATACAGAATAGAAAAAAAGTTATTAAATTTCTTTAAAGTAAATGAGAAAAAAATATTTTTATTCGTAAAAATACATTTTAAAAAATGTATTCGTGTTGATAACTTAATTTTCTTGTGTACTTTTTCAACAAAAGATAATGTTTATTACCCATTTGAAAAATAAAAAATAGGCAATTTTGGTTTTTATTGGCGATTATAATTATTTAATTGGTGAGTAAAAAATCTTATGATAAAAAGTTTAATTAAAATAGCGATCTAATAAAAGTTTTAATGTTAGGATAGGTAATATAAATAAGAAGATATAATCTTTGATAAGATTTTATCAACCATCAAGTTTAATACACTTTTTTTCACTAAAATTAAACAGAATTTATTTGCTATTATTGTATTATATCCACAGGTAAAAAAGCATCTTATTTTAGAATCATTTAATTTCTACAAAGCTTAATGTTGAAAATATGCGCTTAACTAAATACATAAAATTAATATCAGAGATTTTTAACAATACAAATATATTAATCATTCTGACTTATTATGTAATAGATGATGTGTGATACAAGACTTTTAATTAAATTGTTTTTATATACCAGAAAGAAAAGTTTTTTTTAAAACTCGTTTGACAATTCCTGTAGAAATATAAATTCAAATAAATAATGCTACTACAAATTCCAATTTTAATTTAAAGAAAAATAAAATATAAATTCCGATTATGTCCCGATAGTAATATGATCAGTTAATGACACCACCCCATGACCTATCAATAAAGGATATTTTCATCCTAGATTAGGAGATATCCCCAAAAGATTGGACTATCCAATGATTCATGCATAACAGTACACATCTTTTTCTATTTATAACAAGTGGGCTGAAAAGTTCGTAGGCTGACACACCGATGCCTCTACTAGTATTAAATTCATATGAATTTTAGTTAGCCCTAATCTTCAAAACACACGTGTATACATTTTACAGCTGTTAAACTATTAGTATGTGAGTTATAGCCTTTTAGTGCAGCAACTTTTGGTAGTTTGAAAAAATGGATAAAAAAGGAATTTCGTGTGTTAAGTAAAGCCTTGCTTTTTGGCGAAAAAATACTATTGAGGCCAAGGCTTGGCTTGATAAACATTATTCGGACTTTGCCCAGGAAAATCAACCGTAGAGAAGTGGTTTGCTAAATTTAAACGAGGCGAAATGAGCACCGAGGATGATGCACGCAGTGGACGCCCCAAAGAGGCTGTTATTGACGAAAACATCAAAAAAAGTTCACAAAATAATTTCTTATAACCGTAAAGTGAAGTTGATTGAAATAGTTGAAACCCTAAAGATATCAAAGGAGCATGTTGGACATATCGTGCATAATGCGAAAGCTCTGTTCAAAGTGGGTGCCGCGCGAGCTCACAATCGACCCAAAAAACAACGAATTGATGATTCTAAGCAGTGTTTGGAGCTGTTCAATCGTAATAAACTCGAATTTTTGCGTCGATATGTGACAATGGATGAAACATGGCTCCATCATTTCACACCGGAGTCCAATCGACAGTCAACCGAGTGGACTGCACGTAAAGAACACTAAAAGGCTATAACTCACATACTAATAGTGCAACAGCTGTCAACTTTAACACGTGTCTTTTGAAGATTAGCGCTAACTAAAAATTGTATGGATTTAATACTTGTAGAGCCATCTATGTGTCAGCCTATGAACTTTTCATCCTACCTGACAATTATAAAAATAATTAGCATTTCAAGATATTTTCTATTTTTTATTGTTATTTATGAGCAAAAATAAATAGCTCATCTTGTTTTTGATACTTCATTTAAAAAAATCTTTTTTTTTTATTCCATAAAATTATATGTATTGTTTGGGAGCGCGTTTTTTTGAGTGCTTGATCTTTTTCAATTCTGGACATTTTTACTGAAATCTGTTAATTTTTTTTTTTTTTAATTTCCATCACGACCTTTTTTTTTTATACATAATTTTTTTCATTTCTTTCACGAGTTTTTTTCGTACATTTTATTTACAAAATAATTGAGTAACTATTAAATAATTTAGTAATGAAAAATTGTTTTAAATGATAGACAGAAGAAAAGCAAAGACAATTTTCTTTCAA
Organism: Caerostris extrusa; assembly: GCA_021605095.1. Classification (NCBI taxonomy): domain Eukaryota; kingdom Metazoa; phylum Arthropoda; class Arachnida; order Araneae; family Araneidae; genus Caerostris; species Caerostris extrusa. Next base: position 95,512 of record BPLR01000695.1, read on the forward strand.
AATGAAAATGAGATTTGTTCAAGAAAAGAAAATTGCTTAGAATTCTATATATTTTTTATTTTTTAAGATTTCTGTTGTGCATTTTGTTCTTACATTAAATTCTGTTGTTTTTCATCCCATTTGGTCGACAGCAACATCTAGACCAAGTCCAAGAACCCGTTTGATCTCATGGAAGGAGGGAAAGGAAGGGAGGCAGTTTCTGTTGGGATAAATCCCCGTAGGTAAAATCTGACTTGGCTCCGTGACGCTGAAGGAGGCGGGCAGTGCCTTCCGGGAGGACTACCTCGCCCCATTTGTGTGTTGTATGGAAGGAAACCCGTAAACTCCCACTGGGTAGTTCGACTCACAAGAGAAGATGCTGAACCTTACAAACGCCATCAATCCTCCTCGTTTTTCGAAACAGTGTCTACAACAAAGCCACGAGTAGATTATACCTCCACCCTAATGTTCACCAGAGGGGCGCGTTGCCACTGAGCCACGAGTCGGGCATTAAGCACTACATTTTAAGCTCTACATATGGATAACCTATATATCGATTCAACCGATTACAATATTTTTGGCTTCTGTCTCTAAAAAAAAAAATTCATGATGTGTTATAAAACATTGTTTTTTCGCATGGCGATAAATATGGAATTCACCAACTCCACATACTCACATTAAAGGAACATATATAAATATTCATTGCTTTTTAATCAAAAATCAGTACATCATTTATTCCATTAAATTAAAATAAAATTGATATATCACTGATTATCTGTGTTGTTTAAAATAAACATAAATATTAAGCAGTTGATTCACAAAACAACGCGAGCTCTTTTATCTATTGTTCATATCACTTGGAAATTTTCAGGTATTGCTGTACTAAACGAATGATACTTATTCATTATACATTTAAACTTAATAAATTTTGTTATCAAGTGCATGCAAATAAAATACATTTACATTAATAATTCATACTTAAATATTAGGTGCATTTCAAATCCTGTAAAATCTAAACAATGCAAAAGGATGCTATGATACCATCAGAGCAAAAAGCATCAGAAATATCTTATAAATTACAAAACAGATGCATAATACATAAAAAATGCGTGTTATTCAGTATAAACGAAGCTTTGTCTTTAAAGAATACAGATGAATCAGTTAGCTTTACTATTTCTTCTGTGTTCCTATTATCTTATTGAATAACACAATTTATTGAATAAATGATTATACAAATGCAAACAGCAAATAGGAAACATGGAATTGCATAAAATTCCTGAATCAATTTTATGAATTTATCGTTTATTCAGCATGTATTTTAAATATTTGATGCATTTAATCATTTCAGTAAATAGGTTTTTAAAAATCTATCAAATAAACCATTAATATTCAAATACTATAGGCTGCATTTCTATGATCAGCTTACAGTATATTGCGAAAGTTGTTGTTTTCAATTCAATCTCTGTTTTTTTAAATAGGAATTGTTCAAAAATGTACATTTAGTATAATATCTACAGTAAGATCCAATGAATAAAATATAATATTTGTTTATTCGAAAATAATGTCTGTATCCGCTTTTGTCCGTTTTTTTTTTAATTTAAAAAACAATAACTAAAATTTAACACCAAATTTATTCTGTAAAATTCTTATATTTTTACCCTATGCTTAGAAAAAAAATTACTAGAAAATTAATTAGTTCTTTTTAAATACAAAAACAATTTTTAAACAAAACCAATAATTTTGAACAGCATTCATTTTTTAATTGCCAATCATCATCATCGGCGCGACAGCCCGATGGTAGGCAAAGGCCGTCTGCCTCCTGGCAGATTTCGAAACAGGAGATGTTTTCGTGCAAATTGCTGTTTGAAAATTATTTGGCAGTTGAAAAATAGATTATGTAGTTACAATTGAGGAGCCTTGTATATATTCATTTGATTTCAATTGAAAAAAGATCGATTAATACCGAAAAAAGAAAAAAAGACTTAAACTGTTAATAGAAAGGAAATAAAGAAAGTTTCTTTAAAAGTTCCATGATAAGTACTGGATTCTCTTAACTCGGAAAATTTTAAAAAATAATTGAAAAATTCAAAAAAACGTTTTACTGTCAAAATCAGGTTTTAACACCTATTTTCAGAGAAAACATTTCATCACTTTATGTAAACAATCTTCATTGTGTTAAGTTTCATCAGGATAAGTCCACTAAATCTACTTCTCTATATTTGAAAAAAATGAGAAATGAAACCAGAATTGATGCAATTCCATTCAAATGATCTCACCCAGTCCCCTAACATTTCTGCTATAGACTTTTAAAACATGATCTATACAAGTGGAAGAGGAGTGAAACAAAATCAACCTTGATATTTTGATAAAAGCTCTTTTATCTTGAAAATTAAGATGTAATGTAATTGTCAAAGACAAACATAGACTATGACGAAGAAGCTAAAATCAGACTAAACATGATATAGGAAATAAAATTGTCTTTATATATATATGTGTGTGTGTGTGTTCAAAATTGTTACAAAAAGGTGAGATCATTCACTGTACATATACTGATTCTGAGATGTAACAAACCTGATTTATGCAAATATGCGTATGCAGATACTGACATCACATAATTTTACAAATTTAGTTAATACGTATGCGGATTCTGAGGTCAGATGATGTTGCAAACTGGGTTTACGCGCTAATACGTATACAAATTCTGGAGTCATCTGGGATCACAAACTTGTCCAACAGAAACTGCACCTACTTTTGTACCAGCACGTATACAACACAGTTTGAGCAATGTGGAAAAAGGAAAGGCGAAAATGCTTTGAAGGAAATTATTACCGTTGTTGTTCGAAGTAGTAGAGGCAGATATCAATGCACAGTCTAAAAATGATGTGTAAACGCGGATGTCTGCCTCAACGATGGCGGTCATTTAAATCTTCCAAGATGTTTTAAAAATGTCTCATAAATTAATGATTTAAGGTAGTTGACGGATTGTGATCCGGTGAATCCGGGTTAAATTTTTCTCCTAAGGTGGGTTTCCACCAGGTACTAAAAACTTACAGCCTAAAACATCAGCCAATCGGAAGCCTTAGCGTTTCTCAATCTGACATTAGCTTTTTTTTTCAACCTGATAATTTATAGACGTAGGGAAGCTTATCTTTAGGATATGTAGCATTGAAGTGGTAACAAATTCTGCTGGAAAATATTCTCCTCTTATATGAATAACAATTTTCATTAACTAAAAATAGTTTTAGAAGCCATTGTCTAAGAACTCTTTGTTAAAAAAAAATCTGTATTTTTCTCAATAAAACTAACAGAAATTATATCGATTGTAATATTTACTGAAGCTCACCAATGACGGCTCATTTCTGCAAGTAAAAAAAACATTTACAACTTACCGGAGATCTATTTCTAGAAGTTCCTTGGGCTCAGCTGGCAAATCTGTTCTCTTTATGGATCTCAAGCGATTCCTTGGCAACATGAAAAAGTTGAGTTCGCCAAATTCTGCAAAGGCTCCACTGCCTATCATCTCCAGCCTACTGTCAGATATACTCACGGTCTTAACGCTACCGTCTGCCACCTTTGTGAAGTCTGAAGACAGTCTCTTGAGGCCACAGCCTTTCAGTTTTATCTCCAGTCCTGTTCCGGTCGTTGATTTCAGGTACTCGAGGGGTGTCCAGTTCCAACCTCTTCTAACTCTGACCCCAAGCAATTCGATCAGAGCGCTGTGGTCGAAGCTCACTCCTTTAAAAGATGACGTGTAAGGGGTGGGGTCAAAAGAGATAATCGAATGTTGCATTCGATATCTTCAGATGAATGTTATGGACGTTTTCGATCTGTGAGAAGAGGTTTGGTGGCAAGGAGAAATGCCGACCTCCTTCGAGAGTAAAGGTGAAATTGAGGCATGGGCGGAAAGACCTTGAAAGCGCCTAACAATGGACAAAGTAATTAATGCATTGTTATTGAAATGAGCTCAAATTGTCAGACAACTTTTACATGTTGTTGTATGTTTACAGAAATTCATTGAATTTTATATACATCAGTATTTATAAATGTATATAATTAAATGTGTCCTGATGGCCGAATGACTGGCGCTCGGTGACACAGGTTTCGTGTTCGAGTACCTTCAGTGCCATGGTTGTTTGTAGTGGTAGGGATTCCACTTTAAACCATAGGTCCCGGTCTAATAGATTATAGAGTATTGGACATAAGGCTGACAACCCTACCCAGTAAAAAAGAAAACATCCTCGGTTTGAATCTGCCAGTAAGCAGACAGACAATGGTACAACATGGCTGTCTGCCTACTAGTCCAACATGAACTGTAGTGCCGGGGAATTAGTTATATAAATAAATATTTATAATTTAAAATAATTAATATATATTAAATGTTATAATTAATACATATAACTTACATCTTATTAATGCATCTCAATTGTGGCAATTTGCACTTATACAAACCAGAGATTATTACAGAAAAAAATTTCAATTAATTTCTGTCGTTAAATTTTATAGTTATTTGAACAATTATAATTTAAAAATAGTTAGCATACAAATAATATAGTCGTTAATATACAAAACGCACAAGATATCTAAGATTATTATTTAAAATTATTTATTTTTTCTTCTTCGTTTGTGCAACAGCCCCGTGGTGGGCCAAGGTCGTCAAATTTCGAGACAGGAGACGCTTTCTTTTTACGTTGTATAGTTGACAAACCTTCGCCCAACGAAAAATTAGCTGAGACCTACGGTTTAAAGTGAATTCCGAGCCACTACAAACATCCATGGACTCGAACCCGAAATCTATGGTATCGAGCGCCAGAGATTTAAAATTATTTATCTACTAAAAATTGCAAACAAATCTTAGAATTAACAAAATAATAATAGAAATCGAAATTATTACTATTTATAAAGAAGAATTAAACAAATCACAAAAATTTTGAACTGCCTATATTGAACTTAATTTATTAAGGGTGGATAGGCAAAGAAGTATAGATTTTCAAAAAGTGACAGCTATACACATATTTAACTAAAAAAATTAGCACTGTTCATACGCCAGTTTAAAATTATGCATACAGATAAGAAAGCCTTACACTGTAAACTGTAATATCGATTGTTAACACAATAGTCACATTTTTCTTAAAGTTTCATAGTCCAGTATGTCGACAATGAAACTTTAAGTAAAATTTGATTACTGTGTTAACAATCGGATATTATAATTAGCACAAGACAAAGTTGCTTAACTAAACAAGCATATACCTAAAGAATTTTAAAATTATCTTTCCTAGAAATTTAAAATCTATCAACTGTACTGGATTCTTAAGATTAATAATTTATGTCCTAAATTTTTGAAATATGTATTAAACTTAAAATCTATAAGTTCTAAAATCTAACACATTTACCTGAAAATTGTCATATATCAAAGAGCCGTTACAGTTGCAGCCACATTTCTCTTCGCTCCAAAAGCAAGAACAAGGAATAAGTGATTCGTCTGGAATCTTGGAATCATAGAAAAGGATGAAATATCTTCTTCTGAATTGTCAATACCACTCACAGTACTCAATATTCTTTCTAAATTTTATCTTGATCATGAGATACTTCCTGTTTGTATTTTTGTTTCCCGTCGCTTTGGAGAAAGTTCATATTTTTATACCCATTATTCAAATTGTTTGAAGTTCTTCAGACTGCAAATTGAAGGGCTTCATGTAATCATTTAAAGGATTACTGTCACCCAGTACAATATTCAGTTTATGCCAAATGTCAGTAACGTTTTTGTAAGATTTTCAGTCTTTTCTGATTCTTAACTCGTTTGATTCTAGACTTTCTTGTACGGCAGCAAAATGTTTGAGTGGATATCCATGAATTGTTTTCTGCACTATTATTATTATTATTAAAAATGTTCTTTCTTTCCTTATCGTAGAAATTTAATTGTTGGTTTCTTCTTTCAGAAATGTCTGGGGCAAATTCATTATTTGAAGGAATTGAAGTTCTCCGAGACTCAAATGGTGACGAAGCACTGCTGTGTACTACATCATTCGTAACTTTGTCAGTGTTTATGGTGATGCTTTTTGACAGATGTTGGTCTTGACCATGGGTATCATGTAACTGTATCATAATATACGCAAGACATGTCAGTAGAAAAATATTCCTTTCAGAGATCTTCAACATTTTGATTCGTTTTCTAAAAAAAAAAAAAAATGTATTCAAGTGGAGATAAAATATTTTTATTATTAAGGCATTTTATTTTAACGTACAATGTTTACTAGATGTATACATAAAATTTATTTAAAAATTATTTAAATTTGTTCAAGCCGCAAAAAAAAAAAAAAAAAAAAAACATATAAAATACACATGCTATAATATTTAAAAAATATGAAATGTTTTCCAGAATTTTAATACAAATTATATCATTAATTATTAATTATTATATCCAGATTATTTTTCATTTTCATAATCAGAAAAATATCATTTTATAAAATGTTGCTTAATTCTTAAGTTATTGATGAAAGTAATTATACATAAGTTTTATTAGCTGTTAATAAAACTTTTGGTAAATTTTGTTTATTTACTTTACCAATTGACATCACGAAATAATATTCTGTTATGGTCCTTTTTCCACATTGAAAATCAGGGAGAAAAAAATTGCTTTTGTTAAATTTTATTTCAAGTCATTATGAACATTTTAAAAAAGTATTTGTTATTATCAAAAATAAAATGTTTATTTCTTGATCGCACAAAAATCGATAGTTATAGATAATAAAAAAAATATTAAGATTAGTCAGGATAAATTGACCAAAATTTTGCTACAGTTTTTTTTTTTTTTTTTTTTTTTTAAATTTATGTGTTCTTAAAATTTTATGACAGGATAAAATGTAATTTTTTTTAACATTTATTAAAAAATTATTATATAGTAAATCTTATTTATTTTAAAACAGATTATTATTGTACAGTAACTTTATATTATTAAGTAGTAAAATTATTGTATTTTTATAGTTTCATTAAATATTCAATATTGTTGCAGGGTTTTATAAAATAATATATTCTGTTTTTAATGCTAATTTTTTTAAGATTAGATATTTATCTGTTAGATTTTAGATCTATCTGTTTAAACAAAATATTTATAGAACCATTTTTGACTTGGAAATTATTTTTACCTTAGAAATTATTTTAAGTTTATCCCAAAAAATATTTATCAATTAATAAATCTCGATGGATTATTTACTTCTTGTAATTGAAACTCAAACTGTTAATTATGAAAATTATTAAAGATTTTTAATTTTTACGAAAAAAATCTGTTTTGATAATAAGTTTTTAAAAACTTTGAAATTTAAATTAGTAAGAATTTTTTTTTAATCAATAATGTTTGGAGTAATTAAAATTGAATAATATTTTTGATTTTCATTATTATTTTCTTGTATTTCGATTAAACCGTTTTAAGGCAGTACATTTTAATTCACTTCAATCTTAATTTATCACATTATATCAGAACAGTATTCAGTGGTAGCTAACTTGTTGATAAATGAACAACATCCATTATAATCTCACCAGACATAACAATTTATATTCAAATGCTATTTCCCACATCCATAATTACAATTTCAACGATACATCTTTTAATGCACTGTAATCCTTGTAAAAACAACAATTCTTAAAACGTGATACAAAAATTAAATCACGATTTGATTAACCAGACAAAAACAATCAGTCCATTTTTATTTTCATCGTGACCTTGCCTCAAATCCATCCCAGCGCTGATTAGATCAAATCAGAATATTTATAAATCATTCCTACTTGTATGCCTAATAGTGTAAACAAAGCAATTTGGTTCCTGTACATAGGAGTCATTCAGTAACTTGGAAGGAAAATCCCAAAGCGCTGACCTACTTGCAAATCTACTGAAATATAATTCGGGGATCAAAACAGGTTTCAATAAGTATTTTCATTCCCACAAAAAAAAAAAAAAACTTTAACGGGGTTTTTTTTCTTCAGGGTTCAGATGTCAGGGCAAAAGAAAAATGCTTTTTTGGGGTTAACGGTCAGCCATCAAAACATTAATTTTTAAGGTTGTTTATGATTGCTGTGGGAATCTGAGAAAAGGTGGATGCCTAATTTCGTTCCTGGGTAATAAAGATTGTTTTTTGACTTGCTTGATTGTTTTAAAAAAGCCTTTTTCTTCTTAAGATAAGGTTATATTATTAAAGTATTCTGTTTTCTAAATTGTGTATCATTTACTTTTAGAATTAAGTATCATTTCCTTTATGCGTATTTCAAAAGATTGGTTTGCTATTAAGCTTCAAAATTGATCGTTCATTTTTTTATGATTAAAAATTAGATTACGTACATTAGAATTATGATTGTGAATATTAGATATTTAGAATTATATTAAGATTGTGAATATTAGATGTTTAGAATTATATTAAGATTGTGAATATTAGATGTTTAGAATTACATTAAGATTGTGAATATTAGATGTTTAGAATTACATTAAGATTATGAATATTACTACTACTACTACAACACACCACATCATTGTACCTAGAGACGAGTTTCCCCTTTACAGTTTGGGAATGATGTGGGTGAGAAGTCTGATTGGCCTCTGTGACGCTCTACGGTCATTGTGACCGGGACCTACGGCTTAAAATGGATTCCGAACTACTACAAACATCCATGGTACCTCGAGATTCGAGCCGAAATCTGTGGTACCGAGCACCAGAGCGCTAGCCACTCGACCAACAGGCCCCAGATTATGAATATTAGATATTTAGAATTATGTTTTTCTAAACTCAGAAATATATAGCACTTCTTCATCAGCACTACAGCCCCATGGGGCAAAACCGTCTACCTACTGGCACATTTTTGAGACAGAAGATGTTTTCTTTTTTACGGGATAGCGCTGACAGCCCTACACCCAACGCTCTACAGTCATATTATACTCTACAGTCACCGGGACCTATGGTTTAAGGTGGATTCTGAACCATTACAAACATCCATGGCACCGCCGGGACTCGAGCCCGAAACGTGTGCCAGAACGCTAATATAGACTTACATATTTTATTTCAAATTTATAATACTATGAAATTTGAGCTTATAAATAGGATGCTACGAAACAAATGTAAAATAGTTTTACTAATTTTTTTTTTATTTATTTATTTTTTTTTTCAAATCTTAAAATTAAGTCATGTATAAATTTTTTTTTAATTTTGTACTTCGTTATTTTTAAAATGTACACCTACGTTTGAGCTATCAAAAAATTTAATTAATAAAAATTATATAAAATTAATTTTCAAAAACTTTTTTTTAAAAAATGCTGTTTTATGAACACATTTTTATATTACACTGTAAAGCGTACATTAAACTTATTCAGTTTAGCAATAATTTTACTCTATAATATAAAGTTGTCTTTTATTTTGTTGTGTAGAGTTACCAATACAGTAGTCTATTTTACGCGGATAAATGAATCCATGAAAACAGCGCGTAATCAGAATCATGAAAAGCCGTTCAAAATAATGAGTATAATAAATTAAAGGTTCAAATTATAAGGATAATAATTTATATGTGGGTTATTGTAGGTAAAAATATTTTAGATAACTTACTGGCAAACAAAAAAAAATTTGTTTTGACTGTAATCATTATTTATTTTCTTAGTTTGATATTACTGGCACTTCATGGCGAATCCGGAGACGGCGAGATACTGGCAAGCTAAAGAACTCTTAAGGCAATGGCTTCTGTAAACTTTGTTGAACTCTTTAGTGTACATTTTCTTTGCTTGTTTGTTTGATTTTTATTCTGTATTTTTTCCCCTTTTTCGTATTGCCTTGCCATTAGAAATAAAAAAATATTACTAATTCGAAATCAATAATAGATAAATCTTCTACTGTTAACTATCTAGAGTTGAGAAAACACCAAGGCAAGGAGGCACTTCTAAAAGCTATTACTAGAGCCTACAGGCACTTCTACTAAAAAATATTTGGAGCAGGGAAAGATTTCTAAAAACTATCACTAGAGCACATAGCCACTTCTTCTAAAAACTATCTGGTCAGGGAGGCACAGAATTCTGAAGAATGGAAGGAAGGTGCAATGGAACATATTTACTTTGTGTTTTCATAATATACGTAATAAATTCTTGGAAAAATCATTTACTAATAGCAAATGTCTTGCTAGTCAATACTCTTATGTTAAGATAAGAAAATAAATCAAAATATTGGCGATATTCATGATATTGGCGAAAGCTCTTATCACCTAATTTTAATAAATTAAAAAATACTTAATAGAATATTTTTCTAATATTTATATGCATTTTCTAATATTTACTTTCATTACACGTTCCATGTTTTAATATATCAAAATCTGAATTTTTCAAAAAAAAAAAAAAAAAACTATTATATAATTTATAAAAACAGGTACAATAAGCATAATTTGGATCAATGTCAATAATTATTATTACAGTCTTTTTTTTTTTGAGAGAGAAATTTACAATCATTCTTTATAAATATTGAAATTCGTACCAATGCTAACGATACCTGAAAGCATTATGTGATGACATTTAAAAAAATAAAATTTATGGATTTTCAAAGTAGGATAAAATGAAACATATTTCAAAATAATGATTCCCTTATATATTATCCCTTCCCTTATTACTTATCCCATTGGTAACAGCATATTTTTTATTTTTTAATCATGCGTTACTATTATATACGTTATTTATTATATTTATCTGCTATAATTGACGTATTTTATTCTTCTAATTGAGAATAATAAGTAAGAAAATCATCGTTATAAAATTTTGTTTTCTTTCTACTTAAAGACAGCAAGGTAAGTACTTTGTAACGAAATTTAGCAAAACTTTTTTAATTGAAAAATTTAACTCCCTAAACTTATTAAATTTAACAACTATTTTCTTAACTATATTTTTACCAAAAAAAAATTAAATTTTGGTAAGTTTAGTATTTTATTGTTGCTGTTAAGACTTTTTAGTTAGTGTTTTCCTTAGACTTTTCACTTTCTTTTTAGTTAGACTTTTTTAGTTAGTGTAGTAGTATAACAAACTATCTTACAAAATGAACTATATATATATATGTACATTATGCTCCCCCTCAATAAAGCAGTTTTCGAAAGTTTGAGTTTTCAAAAACAAAACAATAAAGCTCTTGTTAAAAATTCGATATTATCTCATAAATCATTTCATTTCGGAATTTTAATTTTTTAATAAATAATTAAAATTTTAACAAGTATTTTTTATTGGGATGAGAAGAATAAAACTTAACTTTGTAACTGACATATTACTCTTAATAATTAATTTTATTTTTTCATAGATTAATACATTTTTTAAATGTTTAATAAATGACTGAAGTAATATAATAAAAGATTTTTGAAAAGTTAAAAAGAATATAGATCGCAAACTAATATCGTTATTATGCAATTTTTTTAATTGTCTAAAATATTACACTATACTTCCAGCTTATATTAATATATATATTGTGAAATAATTATATAAAGTATAATATATTTAATTTTATTAATTACAAATAAATAATAGTTATTGTCCAACACACTTAAAACTTGTTATTTTACTAAAACAGATTAGGAAGTATATACACTAATATACTATTTAAAATGCTTACAAAAACTTTTTATTATGTATACAATATTATAAAAATTCCAATAAAATGATTCAAGGATACAAAAATATATAAAAAAAAAAGGATAGAAATAGTTAAATAACAAAAATAACTTCTAAATTTTTTTACAAAGTATCCCATCAAATTATTATCGAAAATATCCAAATTTTACCATGATTACGAAGATTTTATTCCAAATATGTATAAGTTATTATACATTTATACCTATGCTTCCTTCTACACACTGGTAAGAACGAACCCTGTGGCGTTCAGAAGAAATGATCAGTAGCCCTCGAGACTGTCAACTGAAGGAAGTACAGAGCAACATGAGCTTCTGCAGAGAAACGTTTAGTTTACACTTTCTCATCCCGAGAAGAAATATATTTCACGCATCCTGCACGGAGCCGAGTTTCGGCTTAGAAGTGGAATCCTTCCATGAATCAATAATTATCGGTCTTTAAATGTGTTAAATATTGTATGTCTCTAATTGTATATATGTGGTATTTGTGCCCTGTGTAAATAAAGCTGTGAGTTCTTAAACATGTGCCTCAAGTATCTCAACCCAACCATGCTCAATTACCATCTGGTTGCCCAACCTGCACATCACACATTCTCTTTCAGCAACATTCTCAGCAACATGCTACACGTTTATTTCTGATCATATACCGAAATCTTGATTGGCAAAAATGTATTGATAACTCCTGTTGTCAGTAATCTTTACATCTATGGACGGTTTCCTATCAAGTGTGAATAACTTCCAGAAAAGTATCTTGGTGCACAAACATTGTCTTTGATAGGGATAGTTAGATTTACTGACAATCTTTGAAAGAGAATGGATGGATATTCGTGAAACGCATCGGAAAAAACAGGACAGCAACTATTGAGTTAACCCAAAAGACAGTGAATCTATTGCTGAATCCATTATACTTTTTCAAATACTGTTAAGGCACAACGAATTTCGAAATAATAATATCTCTATTAAAACTTATCAGATGTATACCAGACAGACAACACTACCTTTTTAACCATCGAATTCCTTTGTCCAATGAGAATCATTTATCTTCAACAATGGAGTTTACATTGACATACACAATATGCCATAATTTATCTTCCTTCTATTATGGGAATGGGCGTGTGTGTGTAAAAACATTTTAATGTTCGCATTTACAAATATCAAGAATTTGATTTGCCATTTTTTTTTCTGGCTGACATTATCTAAAGAGGAACATTTATTTCTATATTTTATATTCATAATGTCATTTTTTTCTTGGATGTAATTTATACCATAAACTTAAGCAATTTTTATTTTTTTCTGTTTAATGTGCTCAATTATATAAAATTTATTTCTTCATATTAAATGTTTTAACAGAAACCATCAGGGTCTCAAATTCATTCAAAATGAATTGTCTTTTCCTACTAAATCCTTCTTCTTCTACTTCAATGACGCAACAGCCCCATGATGGACCAGGATGTCTATTATTGGCAGATTCCGAAACATGAGAGGGTTTCTTTTTAAGGGTTAGGGTTATCAGCCCTACAGCCAACGCTCTACAGTTATTTAAAAGGGACTTACGGCTTAAAGTGGATCAAATCAAGTCACTCAACATCAGGTTCTCCTAAATCATTGTTTTACTATAAATATTAAAATCAATTATTTTAACACTCTGGCGGTTGGTTCCACAGGTTTCGGGTTCGAGTCCCGGCGGTGCCATGGATGTTTGTAGTGGTTCGGAATCCCTTTAAGCCGTAGGTCCCGGTTTCGTACAGTATGACTGTGACAGAGTCACGGAACCAAGTCAGGCCTAATTAATTGTTCTACCTGGGGGTGTTCTATCACAATAGAAGCTGCCCTCTTTCCCTCCATCCATGAATAGATTACTCATGGAATGTCAGTCCCTGCAATGCAGGACATTGAGGATTAGTCATAACAACAACAAATCAATTATTTTAAAATAAATACATAAAAGACTGCAAGATTTTTCAGCAAATTATATTGCAAATGCTTATTTTTTCCCCCGTTTCTAATAATTATAGTTCTCCATACCATCCAGGAGCAATAATTGCACATTAAATTTATTAATCTTGTGTATAATAAATGTTGGTGTTTAAGCAGAAATTTTTGAAAATTTTAATATACTAAAATAACAAGTATATCCAGTAACTGAAAATTTCGATGATTTCATGAAATATGAATATTTAAATCCATTTTATCATAGCAGAATATCATTTAATATTAATTTTTGAAAATATGAGTTTTCTCTTTGTTTAAGGTTAGTATTGAAATGCATATAAATTTACACTTTTAACATTAACAAATCGTATTTTTATTGAACTTTACTTCCTTGACATTTAAAATTAGGTTTTTTTTTTTTCTCTTTTGCATGAAAATTGTTCCTTGTGAAGGACGTAAGCTCGAGAAAAAAAGAAAAGAAACATTACCGAACTATCGGATAATTACTATACACCGTTATAAACCTTCACCTGATAGTGACCTCGACTGACAAACAAAAGTGATAAACATATGAAATCGACACGTGGGATATACTGGTAAATAAAAGCATTTGTTCCTCTGTTCCAAAATGCATAATCGTTAAGTCTTCCTATTTCATAGAATTTGGTAAACAAACGACTCGTAATTTTTAAAAATTTAGTCAATATTTGTTGTTATTATTAAGATTTTCTGAACCACTTACTGAATTAAAAAAAAAAAGAAATTGTGAATAAAAAGAAATCAAAGGTTATTGATTAAATGGATGAAAAATTTAAATAAACCAATAAGAAAGCTCGTGAAAATTTTATGGGCAACCTGTATATCGGTCCAGCCGATTAAATTTTTTATAAATTATTTTGTTTAATTAACTTTATATATTATATACCAGCTTTATAAGCTTATATAAGCTTTACATATCTGCCAGATGTAAATGCTTTTAGTATCGGAATTGATGAAGGTCAATTGGAAAATCAACTGGAGGAATCTTGTATTTATCCGAAATATGAACAGTAAATCTGTAAATCGGAAATTATTTCAACTGGATCCGAGGAAGAAAACAGGTGTGATCCTCGCTGATGATATTTCTTGGGAGCTGTTAATTTCTGATTAATTTAGCATAAGGTACAACGTCTACCGTGGTGTACCTTGGATAACGCTGTATATGTTACATATCTGTCATTCTAACAGAAAATGACCTCTAGTGAAAGTGCGAGGCATTTAGAAACAACAACTATTTTAAACCGTAAATCAATTCTTGGCTAAACCAATTTTCTATTCTTTTTTTTTAATTAAAACAAGTATACCTTTTTAGGAAAAATTTAATGTCTTTTAATCCTAGAAAATGAAAATTGTTCCAAATCAAACTAAGTTATTATTTTTTTTAAAATATAGTATACATTCAAAATTATCTGTAAAGCAAAAGTAAAAAAAAAAAAAAAAAATTAAATTTATTGAAAAATGAAGATTTTAAAGAAAATAGGTTTTTAATGCATTGCTCGCATTATATTTAATTAAAAAATTTTTTCCTTTAAATTGCAAAGTAAAATTCTCGGAACAAATTTTTAAAAAATATTAAAAACAACCTTGATATTGTTGTTAAAATGCATCAAGTAATGCAAAATTTAATCTATTTTAAATAATTAATTCTTACTGAGACATTTGAAAAAGACATAATCTGTGATTATTTTAAGGAATTCTTAGTTTTTCAATTTGCTAATTATCAATAATGAGTACACGTTATGAATAATTATCATGATTAAAACTCAGTATAAAATGGAATTAAAAAGCAATAAATTAATGTTTTATGTACAAATTATTCTACAAAAACATTTCTCCAACAGTTTCTTTTTTTTTTTTTACATAATTTTTCCTTTGAGGATTTAAACAGAATAAAATTTAATTATGTTTTACTAAAAAAATCTAATTACAAGCAGATATTAATGTAATTACAAATAATTATTTATCATAATTAAATGGATATTACAATTTTTTTAGATTTCTTTCAAATGTTGTTTTATAATTATATTTAAAATTAATTGTATATTCTGAAACAATTTACTTAATTATTAAACTTGAAGAATTCGTAAATTTTGGCATCTTAGAATAAATAGCAATTTTTTTTTTAAATTGCTAATTAATAACAACGAATATCTGCACTATTTTATTATTAAGTTTCAAAACAATTTATCTACACAAGAATTTTAATTATTTATAATTGAACAAATTTGAAAAGTATTAAAATATTTAAAACAACCATCTTTCCATGCATTTCGTATTGTTTAGTTTATTACAGCTTGAGTAAAAACTTTAAGGCCAGTAAAATTTTGAGAAAATGTAAAATGAAATAAAAGGGATTCAAATAATATTAATTATTAAAGTTCATTGATAAGAAATAAATGCTGTAAACATAATTTGTAAATACATAATTATGAGAAACATGTGGTTATTTACAAAGTTAGTATTTCTGCCTGAGTAAAAACTTTAAGGCCACCAGTCATTTTTTTTAAAAATAAATATAATATAATCGTGTAATTACCATTGCAACTACTAGCTTGTGGCAAAGCAATTTTCATATTTGTCATACGTTTCTTCGAAGTATTGGTGATCTTTGTGAAGATGGCGAAGGGTAAGAAGTTAACTGATCGTGAAAGAGGACAGATCGAAGCTTTGTCTTCAACAGGAATGAGTAGTCGTGCTATTGCGATAAAGATAGGAAGATCAAAGACTGTAGTCAACAATTTTTAAACTGAAAGACAATTATGGTAAAAAGAATACTGGGGGAAGATCTAAAGCTTTTGTCCTCGCGTGATGAAAGAAGAGTTTGCCAACTTGCATCTACTGGAAAGTACTCAACCAGGAAACTGATTCCAACGACAGGTTTAAAAGTTTGTCAAAAAACGATTTATAACACAATTAGAAGGTCTGGAAGGTACACTTATACAGCAAAATTGACTAAGTCTCAGTTACTGCAGAGACACAAATAGAGCGTTTGAACTTTAGCCAAAAAGTCATGACCTGGGACAACCAATGGATAGAAATTATTTTTTTCTGACGAAAAAAAATGGAATTTGGAAGGACCAAATGGCTGGACTTTCTACTGGCATGATATAAGAAATGAAAAGAAATATTCTCCAAGCGCCAATTAGGTGGAGGGTCTGTCATGACTTTGGGCTGTTTTTCTTACAACGGTGCGGGCTCAATTGCATTCGTTTCAGGTAGGATGAATTCACAAGGATACCAAAATGTCCTAACAAAATGTCCTTCAGTCTTTTGCCAAATGCTGAATGTCTTGCTGGAGAAAATTGGAAATATCAACGACAATGCACCGATCCATTCGAGTAACAGCACAAAAAATTGGTTCCAAGTCAACAATGTTGAAACTGAAATGGCCAGCTAGATCACCTGACCTCAACCCAATCGAGAACATTTGGGCTGACTTAGCAAGAAGAGTTTATGCAAATGGGAGACATTTTACATCAACAACAGAGCTGAAATCTACTATCGAAGATGAATGGTATAAAACCGAACCTACCCTTTGTCAAAAACTCGTTTCATCCAAGAAAACAAGAATATTTGAAGTAATGCGAAGTAATGGCTTCTACACAACCTTCTAAGAATTTGGTATTTTTTTCCTATATGTTATTTTCTATGTAGGCCTTAAAGTTTTTACTCAGGCTCAAATATTCATCTGTGTGTTCTGTAATATTTTCTAATAATAAAATATTTGCAAATTAATTTTTCTACTTTTTTTTACTTTTATTTAATCTCAATAATTATCAATCAAATGGTATTTTAATTCTTGAGTTTAAAGGTTTCCATTTTCTCAAAAAATGTCAACTGGCCTTAAAGTTTTTACTCAGACTGTATATAAATATTACATGAAATTTCTAATTTAGTTAATGAAATTTTTTATCTGAGATTTATAACGAGCACTTCATAAAATAAACATCAAATAAATATGAATATTATATCATATCAAATAAATATAATAAATTAAAAAATGAATTATAATTCATAAATACACATAAACTTACCTCTTCTTATGACAGCATTTAATTAAATGAGATATTGGTGAAGTCAATATTTTTTCCAACTAAAAGTGATTTCCGTGCCAGCAAAAGTTAGTTTTTTATAGAAGTAAACGATCAGTTACTGGACCTTCTCGCCAAAATCATCAAATTGGAGAATCCGTTTCCCAACCAAAGCCTATTAAAAACAGTTAAGTGGCCTTCGAGGATTCACCTTGAAGTTTATGTATTCTAAAAGTTAGATGAAAAAAGAATAATGATGAGAACATAATTGGCGAGGAAGTCAAAACTACCGAAAGCGTGCTGGAAGCTGATTGTAGAAAGAAAAAAAATGTTATTGGTAAAAATATATTCGGAAGTATAAAACTAAAGAAAAAAGATAGATTTTCGAACAATAAATTTTTTAAAAATAGTTATTATTATAATAATATTAATTTTTTAAATCAATCGTTCATTTTAACAATTATAATTAATAATTTAATAAAATTGACAAACTATAAAAGCGTGTTAAGTAACTAATTTTAAATAGAAATTAATAATTTTTGGTAACACAAGCATAAACAAACCGAAGAATATTTGATTTAAAGAACAGAAGAAGAATTAAATTGAAAAATGCAAACGATTAAAAAAAATATTCAGCAAATGATTATTCAAAAAAATAATTAAAATTAAAATTTCTTTACTTTTCAGACGATTATTTAAATTTCAATTAAATAATTTAGCATAAACTATTTAAAAACTACTTATTATTTACTAATATACATATATTTATTATATTGCTACTTTCTTTTTTAGATGATTAAATAAATCAATTAATTTTAACAATAATATTTAATAATTTAATAAAATTGACAAAGAAGTGGGAAGTACAAAAAAAGTGTTAAGGAACTAATTTTAGATAGAAAATTAATAATCATTGGTAACACAAGCATAATTAAATCGAAGAATACTAGACTTAAAGAATAGAAGAAAAAAATTAAATTGGAAAATTTATACGATTAATAAAACTATTCAGCAAACAATTATTCAAAGATATTTAAAATATTAAAATTTCTTTATTTTACAGACGATTAGTTAAATCTCAATTAAATAATTTAAATACTATTTTAAAAAAAAAATATATATTTATTATTTTAGAACTATTATTATTACTTCTACCATTATTAACTTCTACTTATTTTTATAAACTACTTATTTATAATAATTATTTTCATTACTTCAGGCATATAATGGGTCTTTTGATGATATCGTAAATAAAACTAATTATATGTGTAATAAATTTTAATGAATACAATTTAAAATCTAAAAAAGATACTAATAAAATTAACGACGGCAAAGAGGGAATTCTTTTGAAATTCCAGAGAATATTATTAACAACCCTACTTTCATTTAGTACAAAAATTAATTATAATTATATACCTAAAATATATAAGATTAAATATATAATTATCTCTTAGATATATAATTTTTAATTATATATCTAAGAATTAAATGTGTGCATGACAATACTTATATGATACATTAATGAAATTAATGTAATTGTAAATTGCACATTATATATATATTGTGTATATATATTTATATTAGATATATATATTATTAAATTTGGCAAAATAAAAAATGGCTTTATTTTTCTGTAGCAGGGCAACGTTGAGTCTCTTGCTAGTCTTTTAATAAAATTCAGAGTTTAGAAAAGTGTATTATAATTTGATTTCTTTAATTTTCTTTTTCGAAGAAAATGGCCGTGTCGTGTCATCCTTCTTTGCCATTAACATGGACAATTTTTTCGTATAGAAGCAGTTTTTAATCATCAATCTTTTTTTTTTAATTAATCGATTTTATTTCTATTCAATTTACCAAAATAATTTTTTTTTTTTTTTTTTTTTTTAGCCGGGCAACGTTGAGTCTCTTGCTAGTCTTTAATAAAATTCAGAGTTAGGAAAAAGTGTTTTATAATTTGATTTCTTAAATTTTCTTTTTTTGTTCATCCTTCTTGCCATTAACTGGAATAAATTTTCGTATAGAAGCTTTACGAGTCAGATCTGAAAATTATTCGTAGAATTTCACATCAAACTGAAAATCCGTCAGTTCCAAAATATTTCTTCTCCAAGATATAGAATATTAAACCTACTTAAAATTCTGAAATGAACTAGATTCTGGCACACTTTCAAATGTACTTTACTCGTAAAAAAAAGAACACTTTTCTCATACAACTGTATTATTCCCAGGAAATTTTCATATGTAGTTCAAATGCTTCTGACTAAAAAAAAAAAAAACATTTTTCATGTCCATTTTTGTTATTTAAAGAAAATGAACTTTTAAGAAGCAAAAATGGAAATTTTTACTTTCACACTGAGTGAACTGAAACTGTAAACTTTCGTGCCAGGATTTTAAAAATCGGGTTCGAAATACCAGAAAGAAATTCAATGCTAAGATTCTTTAAAATATTCTTTTACTTAGAATTCAATAAAAGTGAAAAAAATTTTTTTTTTTTTTTTTTTTAAATATTGCTTTTCGGTTAAAATGTTAAGTCCCATTTTTTTTCAACTTTTAAAAATAACTTTTAGAATGCATATATCGAAGTTCCAGTAACTAAATTAATAGTATTTGAAAAATATTTAGTATTTTAATGCTGAAAATACTGTAAGATATCTTTTAATGTCTTACAATTGCATGGATTATTTGGTTTGGTTTGTCACTCTACGGTCATTTTTTGCAATTATTGGGCTAATTAGACTGGGACCTTACAGTTTAAAATGGATTCCGTATCATTAACAAACATCCATACACATACAGGATTCGAACTTAAAGACCAATTATCAGAGTGCTAACCAATTGGCCATCAGGTCTCAGATATTTTGAAGAATATATAATAATTTATTATACGCTAGATGCTACGTTCTTAAAGGCTTGATAATAATAGGTTGCTTCAATAATTATTAAATAAAATTTAGAATTTATGATATTAATTCTATTTTATAATATATAGATATGATGGGTTACTAAAAATAAAGTATTTATTAAGAAAATGTTGGTGCATAATTAGAGGTTTTACATTTCAAATAACTCCTCCTTAAATACAATAAATTGCCCAAATATAACTGGTTGCCCGGTTTGTGTGAAGATAATATATTAAATTTCGATAACTTTAATAAAATAAAATATTAATTGCAAGTTCAAAATTAAATTAGAAATTTAAAAAAAAACGATCTTATTTTAAAAGATCTAGCTTTTCCATGAAAGAAAAAAATATTTTTATATTTCTAAATGAAAAAATTTTAAAAAAAAAAACTTTCTTCTCATATTCATTTAAGTATTACATTCTCATTCTTTAAAGTAAAGTATTTAATAATAATAAAATTAATTAATAAATTTAATTAAATTTTAAATTTTTGAATAGAAGCATGTTTACGAGTAATGTCTGAAAATTCTTCTTTTGAATTTCACATCAAACTGAAATTCCGTCAGTTCCAAAATATTTCTTCTCCAAGAATATAGAATACTAAAACCTACTTAAAATTGGATATGAACTAGATTCTGACACACTTTCGCTGTACTTTTCCTTCAAGAAAGAACAATTTTCGCATACAACTATATTCCAGAAATTTTATATGTAGTTCAAATGTTTGGACAGAAAAACATTTCTGCGTCCATTTTGTTACTTAAACGAACTTTTAAGAAAATGGAAATTTGCGCCACACACTAAGTGAACTGAAACTGTAAACTTCGCGCTTAAGATTTTAAAAAAGAGTTCCAAAAAATATCAGAAAGAAATATATGGCTAAGGTTCTTAAAATATTCCTTTTTACTAGAATTGATAAAAGCGAGGGAAGTAAATTCTTTTTTCAATACTGCATTATTCGGTTAAAATGTTCAGTCGCATTTTTTTCAACTTTTTAAATTAAAATAAATTTTAGGATGTAGCATATCCGAGGCCTGGGTAATCAAATTAACAAAGTATTTGGAAAAATTTAGTATTTTAATGCTGAAAATATTGCAAAGGTATCTTTAATGGGTCTTAAACTTATGGGCATTCATATTTTATTTGGCTTGGTTGAGGCTCTACGGTCATTTTAATACTTTAGTCTAATTAGATCGAGACCTCCAAGCAGTTTAACATGGATTCCGAACCACTACAAACATCCATGCTACAGCCAGGATTCTGACCTAAAGCACCAGTACAGAGTGCTAGCCAATTGGCTACCAGGCTGCTGTCCCACAGATTATTTTGAAGAATATATAATAAATTGATTATGCCTACACTAAGCTGCTAGTGTTATAAAGAGGCTTGGATTATACAGGGTTGCTTCAATAATTATTTACTTAAATTTAGGATTTATGATATTAATTTTATTCTTATAATAAAATTACAGATAAGGATTCCTGATCGTTTCCATGTACTTAAAATAAAAATATTTATCAAGAAAATATCGGCATAATTGAAAGTTTTATATTTTAAATAATTCGCCTTAAATAAATTGACCAGACTTTGTGTAAATATAATATATTAAATTTCCGATGACTTTTAATGAAATTAAATAGAATTGCAAGTTCAAAATGTAAATTAGAAATTAAAAAAATCATTTTTTATCTTTAAAGGATCTCAGTTTCTGTTGAAAGAAAAATATCTTTATATTTCTTAATAAAAAATTAAAAAACCTTCTACTCATATTCACTTTAAGCTATTACTTCTCATGCAAAGTAAAAGTACTTAATAATATATATAAATTAATTAATCAAATTAAATTTTAAATTTTTCGAGTAGAAGCATGTTTACGCAGAGGCATACCTAAAATTGTCCTAGAATTTCACATCAAACTGCTTAAATCTGTGCCAGAAAAAAAACTTTTTCAATGGTGCGTTACCTGGGTTGGAAAATGTTCAGTGGCATTTTTTTTTTTTTTCAAATTTTTAAATTGAAATAATACCTAGGATGCAGCATATTCCGAATTTCGAGTAATAAAAACTGCCAGTATTTTAGAAGAAAAACAGTATTTTATTGCTGAAAATATTGTAATATCTTAAGATTTCGTAGATTATTTGAAGAACACATAACAATATTATAGGTTTAATAGCAATAGGTTGCTTCAATAATTATTAACTTACATTTAGAATTTATGAAAATTAATTCTATTTTTTATTATAAATTACAGGTGATATGGCCTGGTGTTTCAGGTACTGAAATAAAGCATTTATTAAAAATATCGGTGCATAATTTTTATATTTAAATAACTCGCCTTACATATAATAAATTGACCATATTTTCCTGTTTTTGTGTAAATATAATAAGAGGTTGAATTTCGATAACTTTTTTCATAAAATAAAAATATGAATTGCAAGTTCAAAAAGTCAAATTAGAAATTCCAAAATATATATATAAATTCTTATCTAGTTTTAAAAAAATATCTCAATAAAAAGAAAAAAAATTACTTTATATTTCTAAAGAAAAAAAAATTATACTAAAATTTCTACTCATTCATTTAATATTACTTCAACATTCTCTGAAGTAAAATATTTATAAATAATTCTTTCATCTTCAATTTAAGATCTTCATTCGTCTGTCCTCTAACAAGCTAATATTTTAGCAAAAATTGGATTCATTCTGTAACCATGCCTCCTCCCTATCCACTGGCAACAGCGTCCTCTATGGCATTCGGGTGAAATGGTCAGTACGCTAAAAAGGCTCCTCATCCGAATAAGAAGTATTTCGCGCACTCACGCGTGGCGCAGTCTTGGGTTTTCAGCTTAAGCGACCGAGTGATTAACGTTCTGGCGCTCTGGTGCCACAGGATTTCAGGAGTTTCTCCCCGGCAGTGCCATGGATATTTGTAGGGCTCGAAACCACCTTAAACCGTAAATCTTGGCTAATATAATTGTTGGTGGGCGTAGGGCTGACAACCCCATCCTCCGTACAAAGAAAACATCTCCTATTTCGAAATTTTCCAGCAGACAGACACAAGGTTAGCCTACCATGGGGCTGTTGCGCCAATGAAAAAAAGATATACAATAAATGAAATATTATCAAAATATTCGAATTCATTTTTTTATGCAATTTTAAAAAATATCATCATCCCTGGAGAGGTCAAGAAACTTAAATCATTGATGATATTCAAAAAATAAGATAGATGACGTGCATAAACCATCTATATCAATGATGTCAAAAATAAACAGTCTTTTAATAAATAATGCCCCTTACAACTTTAATAAAATACCATAAAGTGAAACATAATAAATGCAATGCCCCCTTATTGTTTGGCAATACTATCGTTATAATAATCAGGATTAAAGTCAAAATTATTTTCCGCAAATATCATTATTAAGTTGAAATTCATTAAAGGAGTCATTTTTATTCAAGCCTTCGTTTATTCGTCTTTTTTTATCAACTGCTTTTTTGTAAACAATCTGTTTCCACATCATTATCTGAAATCACGATTTCCTTGCAACGAAGATAATAGATTATGTTTCCAGCTATAATAATATCATTCTATTTTGTGACCGCACTTTTTAATAAAAATATTATCTGAGGTTTTCAACAATTATGTTTTCCTTTTTAACTCAAATGATCATTAAAATTTATTATTTGTTCAACTTTTAAAAAATGGATGCAAAGTTCCAATTGTTGCCGTTATGCTTTACTTTGGAGAATAAATTACTGGAGCTTTCATGACTTTTTAAGCTTTGACTTTTATTGCTTTGCGTTTATTAATTCTGTTCATTTGAATAAATATTCTTTTTTCCTTCGACTGTTGTGTTTATAGAATGTTATATTGTTTTTTTTTTTTTTTTTTTTTTTTTTGTACATTGGTAGA